>JARHVA010001235.1:3320000-3340000 GCA_037957365.1 Torreya grandis | reverse complement strand
CCTATAAGTAACATATAGAGACATTATTTTATGACTATTGTATAGTAATATTTGAGGGGAACATAGGTGCATCTAGTAAACTGATTATTTTAAAAACTTTTTTACATATATATTTTGTTGATAAATGGTCTATTAAGATGGTGTTGGTATTTTTATTTAGTATGGCCAAGATATTCTTTGAAATAATACTTATTCTTGGTTTCAAATTTTCATTAGTTTATTATATGTTTGAATAGGAGTTATAATTGATACTTATCATCTTAAAACACAAGAATTTTAATTTATCTCTTTGATGGAAATTACTATTAGTGGTTGAATATAATCATCTTTTATTCAACCTGCATATGCAATTCATTTATTGAAATAATTGCAATCAAATGGATTATTATATATATAATTTGAGTGCCTCATGTCATTAATTTTAATTAGGTTTGGAATGGAATTAATTAGGTCTTGTGTATAAGGAATTATGGAAAAAATTACATAAATTGTACAAGTTTTGTAGGAGATGAAGTAACAATTGTGCTTGATGAATATATTATTACCAGGGGTTTTAGATTTATTGATATTATTTTTAATTTTATCTTTATGAAATTTAATGTGAATTCATAAGATGGAATTTATTATCTTGAATCCAATATATATATATATATATATATATATATATATATATATATATATATATATATATATATATATATATATACCATTAGCTAACATGGCTTAATAATTTTAAGGATCTATTAATGAGTTAAGGGGAAAACAAGCTATAATCACACACACACACACACACACACACACACACACACACACACACACACACACACACACACACACACACACACACACACACACACACACACACACACACACACACATGATTATAGCTTGTTTTCCCCTTAACTCATTAATTTAGATCCTTAAAATTATTAAGCCATGTTAGCTAATGGTGGATTTTATAATTTGGTTCACTTATCTACAGAAATTCTAAAGATATATACATTTATATTATTTTCATTGACATCTTCTTGGGATCATTTATTCTTGGGAATTTATTTATACATTAAATATTTGATTCATTTTGATAGCCATTTGTATGGTTGTGTGTCCCCAATAGAGAAAAGGATTGCTAATTGTATGGGATTATATATAATTATAATGATCTTTTATAAATTAAAATAACTAATATATAAGGATATTATATTTTATAATCTATAATTAGGTAAATGGATAAAAACTTAAATGAATGAATTTATAATTAAGAGGTAAAGTTATGTGTTACCTAGTTTCTTTATAGCTCACTTTTCCCATTAAACCATTAAGAGATTTATTATTATGGATTGCTTTGTGATAGGAAGTCATGAAGGTCTTAGGGACCTATTTTTTATTGAATGAGTACATCCTCCTTTAGGATACACATTTATAATCTTGAAACCTTGCATAAAAGACACCTAATATAAGAGTTGGCTACAAATAAGAATGGGATATTAGTCGGTCTTGTTGATGAAATTGAATAATTGTCAAGTACATAAATATTTGGTGTAAGTGGTTAATATTTTATCTTTTGGTTAATATTTGTTTTGACTATAAAACTATTAATGGTAGAGTATTATGGTGCAAAGATCAAGACCAAGGATTTCATTTAGAAGCTTAGTGATAGCACCCTTTTAATTTCCTATGCTACCTTTATTTCTCATTACAATGTGTTAGTATTAATTTGAATTTATATGTAAGTTTACTAATTTTGAGATGAAGTATATTGATTGGTATTCATTATAAATCATGGATTGTTGGTATTTTATTTCATGTATCCACTAATCTCTAATATTATGATGAGGGATGAATTTAATTATAAACTCAATCACCATTGAATTGATATGACTTCTTAACATAAAGAGAAACTATGACTTGTACACTATATCTCATTTGGTGATAATTTTATTTGAGCATAAGGTTATTTATCAATGTACTTTAGTAGATCTAGGGTCTCTATATTTGATTGAATTTATAAACTAGTCTTGAGTTATATAATCATAGAATTTATTTTGAGTTCATGGATTATTATGAGTAAATCTATTCTATTCTATACTCTAAAATAACACATGGATGAATATTGAAACTTATAATAATAATGTAATTGTGAGATGATCCCATGAGATAGAGAAGAGGTGACATCCCCTCGATAGGTAGCACTAGTTCAATTTATTATGACACTCCATTGCCTTCTTGGTCAATAAAAATGTATTCTTGCTGAGTTAGTGATGATTTTTTTAGGAGAATCATTGGATCTTAATGTTAATATTTATGTACTTTTATCAACATCTTGTTCTTATAATCCTAATTGGCATCTTAAGACTTATGCACAATCATTTCTATTTTAGTTAACAAACCCATAGTTCTCATTCATGAACATGTTAAGATGTAACAATAATATTGGGTGTGAAAATTGGTATTATACTTACATTAACCATTTACCCACTATAAGGTGTAATATCACGCTAAAAATGGAAAATATATGCTCACCTAAGTTTAAGGACCCATAAATGGTCATATGCAAAATATTAGTGCCATGTATGGAGTTTGGGACTTATCTATACACATGCACTTCAATAAACCCCAAATCCCATATTTGTTTCCAATCCACTTGCTACACTATAACATATTTTATTTGTTTTTATCCCTTATTATGTGTCTTCATTCACCTCATCTAGTTTTGGGTACATGTACAAGAGTATGTTAAATAAAACACTACTTGCATCAGCAAGATGAGTAGTGGTAACTGTATACAATCTTCAATTTAATATAATATTTGAATTCCAATTTTTTTCATGGGTTTGTTTCATTTTGTATAAAATAACATGCTATTGGAATCAATTAATAACTACTTAGTATCTGTTGATTGACTTGTGCAAGTAGGTCATCATATGATACTGGGGATATTCTCTTCTTAGTAAAATCAAGGGATAAACTTGAACTTGGAGGGCCAATTAGGGTGTGGACCAATGATTTACCTAGGTAAATAAACTAATATTTATAACTCTACTTGTAAAGGTATCATCTTGATCCATAAAAAAAAACCATGGAACATGAATGGTTGTTGATAACCATTACTGATTCTATGGGTGAAAATTATTGTGGTTTTGTTGGGTAAATTGAATTAAAAATAGTTCATTAAAAGTTTATGAGTTGTGTTAAATTATGGGTTATATTTACCATCATAAAAACCTCATTAAACTATTAAATCTTATGGCTATAAATGTTATCAATGCTCGATATGAGCATAAATTAGAAAAATATCTAGCAAGTTATGCAGAGACATGTTGTGTTGTCCCTACTTTTATGATAACATGAAGGAATTTATTATCAAATTTGTAGGTTTCCAAAGACTTCCCTTTATATAATTAACATACATTGTGCTTAACAACTACTTCTATAAACCCTCCAAAATGAGTGTGGTTATTATTAATGCTCGAGGTTGTGTTGTAGTAAAAAGAATGATGGTGTCATGATACATGTCATGAAAAAATTATGCTACCATGATTTTTGGTTTTAAATTAGTTTGGACATAACATAGTGTGCCTATTGGCTAGTTCTACTTTTAGAAGAGTAAAAACATGATTAGCTCTAGCAATGAATAATATTTTGCTTATATGGATTGAATGTGTTAATCTAATTTTGTGATGAAAAGCTTAACTATAGAAAATTCTGAGTTGGTATAACACTCTTATGATGAGTGGTAGTATGTTTATTAAAACACATTGACATGTTAAGTTGCTCATGGTTTGGCAAGGTTGTTTCAAGTCTAATCATCCCTTTGGTGTTGTGAATGTAAGCCTTGGTAACCTAGCAGTTGGTTTTTATGGTAAGTAGTTATTTTACATATTGGTAAATATGTTATGTTGGTTGGATGGTTACAAACATGATTTATTCAAGATTTAGAATAAGTTATTATGAGGCACTATTTGCTACTGAGTATTGGACTTTTATGTAGTAATGGCAAGGCTGAACTTGTTGAAGCATAGACACATGTTGACTATAAGTGCAAGCATGCTGCAAGTAACAAAATGTTTTTTTTACATAAAGGTAATATTATAGAATGAATATTATATTTCTTATTGATCATGAATAAAATATATGCTAATGGATCTAAAAGAGTAATGTAAAGCCATGATCATGAGGTTAAAAACATCCTAGGTACGCACTTAACTCATTAGAAGAGAAATAAAAGTTGGGTGAATGCCCTCTATTGATGGATAAAAGGATGGTAGTATTGGGATCCTTAGACCATTATGTGAGGTCAAAAATAATGGATAACATGTTGTAAGCCTTGGGGTTGTATTTAAATGCTTGGAATGGATTCTCTAATGTTTAATGTGGTTGGTGTGGGATGTTACACTAACCCATGAATGGTTGATGTTGAATGAAAAGTAACCATAAGAGTATGAATGTCATTAAGTTTATACACAAGACATAACACTTATAGTGGAAGATTCCACTTTTAACCTAAGAATATGGTTGCAATCCAATTGGATTGGACTATTATGACTGATGACTTTAAAGTTACAAGTATATGCATGGTGACATAAAATATAATATTGACCCTAAAATGGTCTCATGCTCAAAACTACTTTCCTATTTTATATTTAAAAATTACTAGCCTAATTTAATAACAAATGCAAAAATCTAGTGAACATTGTTATTATTTCATGAACTAATGACTGTAATCCATGCTTGAAGGTGTTGATATCACTCTTGTTGGCAAGTAGGTTATAGTAAGTTTAAAGTACCACAATAAAAAAAAAAAATCATAGTATGTTAAAACTACATGCCCATGTGGGTGTCTAGAAATGGTTAAATTTCAAGAGTGGTGTACAAAAATTATAAGTTTTTCCAATACATTATATTAAGGTAAGGGTAACATTAGCTGGTAAATCTATTGGAAAAGAGTTTTAATTACTTCCCATTATAATTAATGGCCTTGTGAGTCATAAAAGTATAAATATTGTACCCAAGTTCAAACATTTACAAAACCTTATGCTAAAAATGGGTGTGTATATCATCCCATTTTTCTCATTTTGGTGTTACAAAGGGACAACTAGGTTGAAAGGATATTTCTCATTGGCCTAGCATGAATCATTGTGTTTTTATTTTGTAGTAAGGTAAGTGAAATGTCATAAAGGATAGGATGAACACTTCCCTTTTGTATGGTTTTTATACCCTCATGTCATGCTAAAGGGGTAAAAGTCAATAATCCCCCTTATTCTTATTGCTAGGCTATGTAAGTATGCAACAAACACAACACTATTTCAAAATAATTATTTAAATTTATCGATTTATTACTTCATTATTGGATATTAAAATATTTATATTTATTATTTGTGGAATGTTTTGTCAAAGGGGTGCTACTTGGGAAGATGCACATCTTTTTAGGAAACATTACTCCTGACTATTCGACTAGTCACTAAGATATCTCCTCTCTAAGAGGGGTAAAATGTTATGACCCAGATATGTGATGCATGATAGATTGTTGTTTTGGACAATATGTATCATGCTTTACAAATTTTGGTTGACATTTAACTACTTGTGATAGATTATTGGTTGTGTTGAGGACATTTTATTTTGATATCATGTTTATCATTTATGTTTTGATTCATTTTTGAAATAAACAACTATGATGGATTTAGCTATCTCTTTCTTATATTTTGTTTAGTTTGGAATTATTTTATTATGTGGTATATAGATTTCTCGTCTAGACATTTTTGATTCTTTATTTTGTGGTTGTAGTGATAGGTTCATGAGTTAGGATTGATGGTGGTTTTTGATATCTTGGGGAAATAATAAAAAGGTGTTAAATAGTTGGAAAGATCCCAATTGTTAAATAAGTTATGCAGAGTTATTGATCCATCATTTTTTTATGTTATTAATTTTATTTGTTGATTTCATGTGTATCCTTATTTCATGTTTCAAACTTCAACTTCACTTTGTATGTTTTAATGTTGTGTGGGATTGATTGTGCTATCGTTGCATATGAAAAAATTTGTGGTTTGTCCTTATCTTTATCATTTTGTGAGCATCTTGGTTGATTGCTTCAATTTAGATTGGCATGTTTATTTTGTTCCACTCTTGAACAAGCCTTGGCACTATTAGTCAATTATTGTGAATTGATGGACGTCATGAATGTGAATGTCATTGCTAAACCTTAGTATTATGGTTTTCCTAAATTAATTATTTAATGGACTTTTACAAGTTTTAATGTTATTATTTGTTTATAAATTTGGTTATGGGCTTGGTGACTTGGGCCCCACATAAGCTAACCTAGGCATTTTAAGGGATGAAATTTTGTTTAGTGGTCATGTTAATAGGGAAACCATATGGGTCAAATTACCCATTATTCATGATTATTATGTATTATTTTGAAATGTTGGGAACCTTAAGAGGCATTAACATTAAAATATTCTTTTTTGTCACGATGGCCCTTGCTCACACTCCACCAAATTGAGTTATCTCCATTGAGTCATGGGTATTATCTTGTTGGGTGTATGTCACACCCATCCTAGCAAAAAAATACTTAGTAGACATTGAGGAACTAGGGGAGAAGAAATCATGGGCTGGTGGAGCTAGTTTTGAAAGGGCACAATGTGGTTTTAAAAAGGAGAGAAAGTAGGGGAACTCAAGGAAGAAGGAGGTTGATTTTACTCCATGTTAGTTTCAAAAAACCTAAAAGTAAGAGAGTTGGGTTTGGAATGCAAAAATAAAATGGATTTGGTTTTCTATTATGAAATTTATTATTGCATTGTAGTCGCAAATTTAAATTTGAGGTTTTTCATTTTTGGAAATTGGGAGTTGTATATGGATATTTTAAGTCATTATGAAGTATCTCAATTTCATGATGGACTTAAAATGTGACGAAATCAACTTTTCCTCCCTTATGGAATTGTGGGTTTTGATTTTTATTCACCGTTGGTTATCACAATTTTGGGGTTTTTTCATTGTTATTTGGGTAGTATTCTGGTCATATATTTTATATTATTATTTAATGTAAATTGAATAAATGGATCATGAATGGATTAGGGTTTACAATAGATCTATTATTGTTACAAACATGAGCTCTATCAATCAATGCATTCAAATACCTTATTCGAGCCCTATTTTATTAGTAGATGTTTTGGTTACAACATATAGTTGTTTAACCTAGCTATGTTATTCCCCATTTTACATAATTTATTTTTATTTGGTTTGGCATATTTTCCTATGAAACTTTCTTTCCTAATGGGTATGTCAACCTTGGTTCATCACTTAGTGTCTTGGCATACCCTTATTTCTCAGTAGAAACCTATATGCTTTAGATTGATTCAACTATGGTGGCATTTACATGGAACTTATATTAAAGTTTGTATTATTTAATTTTGTATTATTGTTTGTTAGGCCCACCCCATTATATGTATATGTATATACATATGGTTTGGGTTTTGGTAATTAACTTCCATCATCAAATCTTTTACACACACACACATATACATATGTATATATATATACTTATTTATATATATCATATATATATATATATATACATACATATGTGTGTATAATACATATGTATAGGCAGATCACTTATTTGTTGAAATTATATATATATATATATAATGATAATTTTCATTTACATCTTCTTGGTATTATTTGTTCCTGGGATTTGGTTATACATTAAATATTTTATTCAGTTTGATAGACATTAGTAAGGTTGTTTGTCTACAACATATAAATTAATTGATAATTGTATGGGATTATATACAATTATATGATCTTTTAGAAATTTAAATTACTAATATAAGGTTAAATTTAAATGGATGATACTTATGAATGAAATTTAAGCAAGAGGTTATGTGTTACCCACTTTTCCCATTATATGTATATGTATATACATATGGTTGGGTTTTAAGGTGATATTATTTGGTCTTATTGATGAAATTGAGTAATTGTCAATTACATAAAGATTCATGTAAGTGGTTATTATTTTGTCATCAAATCTATTTATATATATATCACACACACACACATGTATATATACATATATATGTGTGTGTGTGTGTATATATATTGATATGATGTTGTATTTCATATATGTATGTATGTATATATATATCTCATATACATATGTATGTATATATACATATTTATGTATAAAATAGTCTTAGGTTATATAATCTTCGATCAACTTCTTATTGTTATAATCCTAATTGGCATCTTAATATCTATTCACAATCCTTTATCTTTTAGTGAACAAACCCATAGCTCACATTCATGAATGTGTTATGACACAACAATAATGTTGGGTGCATAAAGTGGTATTATAGTTACATTAGCCATGTACCCACCTCAAGGTGGAACCTCACACTAAAAAGTGAAAAGAGATGCTCAACCAAGGTTAAAGACCCATAAATGGTACTATGTAAAAGATTAGTATCATGTATGGAGCTCATGACTTATCCATGTACTTTTACGCCAATACATCCCAAACCCTATATTTTATTCCTTTCCACATGATACATCATAACATATTTTATTGGTTATTATCATTGCTTGTATGTATTCATTCACCTCCTCTAGTTTTATGTGCATGTACAAGAGTAAATTGAGTAAATTACTACTTGCTTCAACAAGATGAGTGGTGGGTATTATACGTAGACTTAAACATAATTTGATAATGAAATTCCATTTTTGTGTGGGTATGTTGTTTCAAGATCCAAATAATATAATTTATACATAAATGTAGATGTAATGTTTGATTAGATGGGTGATTATAATCTACCTTACACATTGTCATATGTTTTGGGAAATATTTGTGTGCTCCTTATAATGATGATGAAGATAGTTTAGATGTTGATGATAGTGATGATGACGAGAATGATGGTGATGATGGTCAACTAGATAATCTAGATTCAATAATTAGAAATATTTCATAACATATACCTAAGTGGTATACTAGTACTATTAGAGATGCAAAACTATATGGTGTCCCAAAAAAGTCACTTCTTAACCAAGGAATTATAGCATGGTTCATGAGGTGGTAAAATTATTCCTTATGAGAATAATATATAATATTTTCATCCTTCAATCATTTATGAATACCAAGAGTCAAAACTTTTGAAAGAGGCCATGGATGTTTAGTATCAATAATTAATGAATATAAATAATTGAAATTTTGTTGATCTTTCAACAAAGAGGAATATTATAAGTTGTGAATGGGTTTTTTAAATTAAGTACAAAAAAATGGAAATATTGAAAATTATAAGACTAAATTTAGAAAAGGGATACACAGAGAAAGAAGGCATTGACTAAAATAATATTTTTTCTCCAAAAACCAAGTTATATACTATTATAATGGTCTTTGTTATAACTACATAGTTTACCTGGAAATCCTTTTAGATGGATGTGAACAGTACCTTCCCCACTAGAGATATGAATGAGAAGTCTACATGACCCACCCATTGGTTTTTGTCATACCTAATTAATAATAAAATGTGTAAACTTATCAAGTATTTTTATGGTCCTTAGTAGTCTCCAAAAGATTTGTACATCAAGAATGATGAGCAGCACATACAACATGGATTCCAATAGAGTTAATATGATCCAAATCATTACTTAAAGGATGAAAGTGGGAGGTTTTATTTTTATATATTTTTATGATATAGTCATCACATAAAGCTCATTAGGTGACAAATATTCACCCCTAGTTATCCTGCTAGAGCTATATAAGGTATCACTAATATTTATTTTCTTAATCTCTTCTCGAGTCTCCTTGATGCCAATTATTTTATTCTTGTTGATCTACTGTAAATTATATTTTACCCTACCCAATTATTCATCTTATATCCCATTTTATTAAATTCATCATTCATTTGATTAGTGTCTTGGTTTGAGATCATAAGGGCTTGGTACTCATTCTTGATTTCAATAGTCTATTCCTCCATTATTTTTTACAAATCCATCAAATATGTCTTAAACTTCTTGAACTTGTTAACCAACTCCTTCAAAATTATGAGATGGGTGTTCATATATTTATATAACTTATCCATCTTAACTATGATAGAGGTATTAATGGTTGGAGGGTTTAAATCTAGGTTGATCTAAGGAAAAATAAAGTCTTCATTATCTATAGAAGTATCCTTGGGCACTATCTTTAGGGGAACCACTAGAAATTTATTCTTATCATTAGTAGAACTATTGTCAATGATAGGGGTCTTAAAAATCTTCCTCAACACATCTGTGTCATTACTCTTTTTATTTTCGGGTCTCTTATCAAATTATGTCAAGCTCTCTTCCTTAACCTTATTTCAATCCTAAATTCCTTTCTTAGGGTTACCAGATGGACCTAACTCTTCTCCCAATAGTCCCAAAGTCTCTAAAATCCTCACAACAAGGTTTATATAAGGTTGATCTAATTTAAATAGAATAAATATTATTGATTTATGGATAAACATGTCATTCTTAGCCATATATTAAGTGAAAATGGAATTTTCAAGTGACATGAAAAAAATAGGTATCATGATGGTATTATTGTGCTTGAATTGATTTAGGATGAACAAATGGTGTGAATAAATGAGAAAAAAATAACCTTGATGGTGATGTATTTCATGATCTATAGACATGCTTGCCCCCATGGAAGGAGGTAGTTGATTGTATAGAAAACTATCTTTAGCCTCGTGTCTCATCTC
This sequence comes from Torreya grandis, assembly GCA_037957365.1. Classification (NCBI taxonomy): domain Eukaryota; kingdom Viridiplantae; phylum Streptophyta; class Pinopsida; order Cupressales; family Taxaceae; genus Torreya; species Torreya grandis. Next base: position 3,329,288 of record JARHVA010001235.1, on the reverse strand, counting down.
TTTCTATTCAATAAATTTGTGAATGACTTCATTTTTCATGTGTTTATCCCTGTAAACTTTCAATCCCTCATTGGAAATACTAGTAACCACCATAATTTTTCCTCTAAAATATAAAACAAAATTAATCTCTAAGTAAAAACCCTATTGATCTAAGATTGTATGAAATCTAATGTCAAACCAAGGTCATATCCTTAGATTATTTTAATGTAAGGAGTCAACCCTCCATGTTTAAATATATTATATATTGCCATGTTTCCTTTAAGATACACACAAGACATGATTTCAACCCAAAAATGATGTTTTCCCATAATTTACCCTTTAATATCATACTTCCTACTAGCTTCAAACATGTGATCAGTCTATTTTAACAATAGTCATGAGACATTTCTTCAATCAACTCCCATATTAATCTTAATTATGATTTGAATGAGGTAATAATTATTATGATTAGCCTTATTTACCCATGTTTATTCAATATTTTATTTCACATGAGAGAGGTGAGGGGACTGATTCCCCATTGATTATTTAATAATTACCTTATTAATGCATCCTCCCTTACAATTACAAGGTCTCAATATTCTAATGTGGACACTCTTCTTCCAAACATAATTAGCTATACTGATATTAAGCTTTTACATTCAATATATTGATAAAGGGTTAAGGAAAATTAGACACATTGGTCTATTTAGTGATATTCAAGCTCAAGATTCCTTTATTGGCCATCTAATCAACATAACCATTACTTTCTCTATAGGTGTAGGTGTTGGTGATACTTAGTTCATGAAAGTTTAGAACCATATTTTAAACGTCCCTGATTATATTCATTATGGTCCAACTTGGATTTCAAGTGACCTTGAGGAAATTGATAATATTTAATGAATCACCTTCAATATTTAAAAAAAAAAAAAAAATAAAAAAATAATAATTTTGGGTCATTTGCTACTTGGACTCCCCACAATGTTTCCCTCACTTATGTTATGTAATTAATTAGAGATCTCAAGGTTTTTATGTAGGCTACTATGAAACCTGCATTGAAATCTCTAATTACTCCTCTTGCCTCACTCAAGATCCCTTTCATTTCCCCATTGAATTTCAATTTGTAGAATGAATTATGAGTCTTTATCCATTTGAATAGTATTCTATCTATATCCTCCTTATTCCCTTTTTCTTCCCTGGTGACATTTATATTTTAATTTGTGAATATACTCTTTTATCATTCAAATATGGTGTTATTATATTTTTAATGAAATATTTTAAGTCTTACTTGATTGCCTCTATAATAATAGTTAATTATTCATAATATTTTAAAATGATAATATTATAAGTGGTGTTTTTATATTGTTACATCACACACATAGACTAGATCAATATTATTAGGATGTTAAACTATTTAAGTCTTAATCATTCATAAAATAAAATAGAATATATAGTGTGTTTATTCAGATAGATTAGATGACATAATATATAGTGGATCTCTTAGTCTTAGTTTATATTTAATACCCTCTAAAATAGTAACTAAGATATGAATCTAAAATGTATAACTAATCTTGTTGTTTAATTAGAAACTACACACGTAATTATTTTGTGCTCCATTTTTCCTATGCCATAATAGTATTTATATGTCTAGCTCTTAATATATTGAATGATACTAAAAATTTTCCTACCAAAGGCATACAAGACATCACATGTGCATGTGATTTATGTTATGTTCAATATCAATTTTATATTTTAGATATTTTATCTTTCCATCTTGATTCCTATATTGTCAAAATTAACTTTAATGTGTAAATGAAAGTGTTAGTTAAAAATGTCTTGTGGAGGTATTTTATTATATTTAAATGTTATTAATTTTTCACTATATTTCAAGTGTCTATATATATATATATATATATATATATATATATATATATATATATATATATATATTATAATTTTATGCTTTAGTGTTCCTTATTAATGTTGTATCACCTAATTCTCTATTAAAAAAATCTTGAAAAAAACTAATATTGTAGAAAAATATAATAAATGTTTTCAATTGAATGTTTCCATGTTGATCTATAGTATCCCCTAATGCTCTAGAAAAATATTTATTTAAAAAAACTAATATTGTAGATAAATATATAATCAATATTTTTTCTTGAATTTTTTAAATTTGACCTATAGTATCATAAAAAAAAATTAATTGCAATCTAAGATTAAGAGGGTAAGGAAGGTTTATAAGAGTGAATTGGTTATCTACTACTCGGATAGTATTTGTTTTATATTGATTTATAGTATTTATATACATTATATGGTTAAGTTCATAGTGTATAGTCATATATTTAAGAGTGTTGGCACTAAAAGAATATATATTTTACAAGAGACTCTATTCTTCTCCTATCATACATTGAGGTTATTGCAAGGGAGATAAGACATACATATGGGTGTTTAATAATTTACATTAAATTATATCTTGATATGTATTAAATTATTATATAATTTTATATCAAACACATACACTTAAACATAAATACTAGCATTTTATTTAGAATACAGTAAATGATAAGCAATAAACTATATTTGCAATATAAATTTAGACATTTAAAATCCTAACTAAATAAAATAACATCAAAATGTTATATTTATCATGGGACTTTTCCTATTCATCATAGAATAAATGTCAAACATTTGGGACATATTGATGCAAATCAATAATAACATCTATGATTAGTAATTAGGGTTTGGAAAGCATGACTCCAAAACTAAGACCTTGGGAATAAACACATAAATGAGATAATTTTTAAGCACACTAAAATTAAAATATTTTGAAATGTTAAATATATAATAACAATCAAATAATATGATTTTGAGTGGCAAATCATCATATCTATCATATAAAAAACTTGTGTTCAAATCCTCAAGATAAATTATGTAATTATGAGTGTGGTAAACCCTAATAGAGGATACCCCTCACTTTTGATATCTAAACTTAATAATACCCATAAAGGGTTTTTACCAAATCAATAATAATATTAATGATTATTATATGATTACATTAAAACAATTAGAAATGAAAATAAAGAAGTAAATATATTAAACAATAAATATTAAATACATATATCTAATACATTTATCGAGACATCAACCTTGAAGAACATATCTTAGATTTATCTCAACCAAAGAATACACCATAAAGGGTTTTTTCCAAATCAATAATAAAATTTATTATAATTATAGGGATAAATTACAAATATAATAAATAAAGTAAAAATAACTAAATATATTAAATAATATATATTAAATACATCTTTTTAAAGCATTTAAAGAGACCAATATTGGGTCATATATCTTAGATTTTTCACATTCAACATTGATTGATGATTCTTTTAATTTATTATATTACATTATTCTTATTTTATTGATGATAGATAGATTCAATCTAGCAACACCATTGTATGCCCAAAATATAACATTTTTGTGATTGACTTCTCCAAGAAAGAATACAAACTTCAATGTGACAGTCAACTAAACATAAAATTTCAATTCAAAATTGTCATGTGATGATAAATATGACATAAAGGTGGACATTAATTATTAAAAACTCAAAATCATACACTCTACCACCCCATGGTTACCATTACTTAGCTTCAATCTAGCTACAATACTTTATTAACAAAAAAATAACTCATTTCAGCAAAAACAAAATGGTGATCCAAAATCTATTGTATTCCTAAGATATTAATATTTTTATATTGACTTCTCCAAGTAAGAATAAAAAATTTAAGGTGATGATCAATTATACATCAAAATTCAGTTCAAAATTATCATGTGATAGTAAGGAGGATGTCAAATTTAAGGTTGATATTAATTATCAAAAACTCACAAGCATGCACTCTACCCCCATTGGTTACCATTGTATAATTCTTATTAATGTAATTATAAAAGATTGAAATATATCTAAATTTTGACTTTGATAAAAAAAATTCATACACTTACTATCAATTTTTTTATTAATCTCACATTGAAAAAGGTTGAAAATTTTTATTGATACTATGATAACTCATTATATAATATTTTACTCTTTGTGAATGACTTCATAGGGATGGAGGATATAATACCATGGATTATGTTCATTAGTGTGATAAATTCATATATTTTATAATCATTTTATTTAAAATTTTGTGTAATGACATGTTTCTCAATTGAAAACCTATAACATAATCAGTGTTAACTTTAAGGCCTTACTAGATAACCTATTCAAAATATTTGGTGAATATCAATAAAATATCAATAAATTTGAATCATAACTTTGGTGAATCCTCTATGGCTGATGTAAAATATATGAATATTATTAAGGGGTGAAAACAAATGATTTTTTTTTTATGTACAACTATTCGGTCACACCAAAAAATAGATGCATAATGAAGCATCGAAAGGACACAATAGAAGGTTGCACTGAATGGAACCAAAAAATGGTTGTGTTGAATGACTATGTTAGATATCTATGCCAAATGGTTATGTTGGATGTCTATGCCAAATGGTTTTTCTAAATGGCTACATTGAATGGCTCTATGAAATGGTTTCACTAGATGGCTATATTAAATGACATAGTCAGACAAGCTTGTCAAGTTACTAGTACAAATATTCTACTATCTAGTTGTTTGCGCACCTCCATAGTCCTATAAATAGACCCTCAGCCCTCATTTTATATATTTTACACATTAAACTTCTCACCCCCTTCATCCCTACCTACAAAAATTTAAGATGTTAAGAAAATATGTTTTGAAGAACTTGCCAAGCATGTACATTTAAAGATTATACAATAGTCATTATCATATTCGTATATAGTACAACGATCAGTTTATAAATATAGGTTTGAGTCTTGATACCCTATCATATATTTAATTGGATATATCTTGGAGAAATAGGAAGTTCACATTATTCAAGGAGAGCTTTTTGAATATGAAGATATATCAAATTTACAAGGGATTTATAAGCAAATGTGTCACAAATTAGCAAAAATGATAGTGTCACTTCTATAAGTGTTGCCATTATTTTAGATAAGTTGATATGAAATTAATTAAATAAATAAATGGTCAAGATGCATCTTGTAACCAATTTCATAGATCCATTAGATAACTTCAAAATTCATCTATAATCATATGAACTAGCCAAAAAAATGGTTGAGAATATCTATTGTGAATATGTGGGCCATGATTTAAATGATAGGGATAATTAATAATAACAAATGGAAATTAAATATTTATTGGTTAATAAAATGGATGAAACCCTTGGTGACATAAATATTAAACTATTTCATGGAATTCAAGATTAGTGGCCACCATATAGAGAGCCAAGCCAAGATGAGGAATTCAGAAAGAACTCTTAGTACATGGTAATATTCAGCCAATGGATATTTATGTTGATGCATCAATCATCATAAATTATCATGGGAGATAATTTTATCCAAGAAATCAATCTCATACTCACAAATTTAATACCAAATACACTAGTGTTGTGGTAAGCCTCAAGTCAACAAATCCATTACAGACTCTATAAATCTAATATTCTACAATGGATTTGTTGACTTGAGGGTTGCCAAAACACTAGTGAATTTGGTATTAAATTTGTGAGGATGAGATCATTTTACTATAGAAAATGCTCTCCCAAGATCATTTGTGATGATTGATTCATTAACATAAATATCCATTGATTGAATATTTCCATGTATTGAGAGTTCTCTCAAAATTCATCATCTTGGTTTGGCTCTCTATATGGTGGTTACTAATCCTGAATTCCATGAAATAGTTCAATATTTATATCACTAAGGGTTTCATATTTTTTATTGATTGATGTTGTTAAATTGCCATCTCTTATTATTCATTTTCCCTGTCATCTAAATCACACCCTACATATTCACAATAGGTATTCTCTACCATTTTTGAAGCTAACTCATATGATTTTAGATGAAATATGTTTGTATCCAATGGATCCATGACATGGTTACTAGAGGCATCTTGAGTAGTTCCTAATTTAATATATTTCATATCATGTTGTTTTTAGAACAAAGGAAACATTTACAGAACACGCACCATCATTTTTTCTAACTCTTAACACATGAAATCTTAATTCCCCTTATAAACCCTTTGTAAATTTGTTTTTTATTCATATTTAGAAATCTCTCCTTTAACAAAATGTGAACTTATTATTTCTATAGGATAGTCAGGTAAATGTAAAGGTGCACATGCAGTGTTTTGTTTGATATCCCTAATTCTATTGAAAGTCACTTCGGTATCCTTTAATAGGTGAGGTAAATTTAATGGTTTTATATTTTTCAAGGTTTCAACCTTGGTTTAATTATTATTTTCACCTTTTAATGGTAGGTTTTAGGAATTCAATCCTTGATTTTTTTTGTTTTCCTTTCTTCTTCTCATGCCCTTAAGTTTAACTCCGATGAATGTTTTTGCAATTTATTTCAACACTATCATTTGGTCTATTGGTCAGCACTTTCCTTCATCACTATCAGAGGTATTATCATTCATCACTATCATTTGGCTCCTCTGATAAGCACTGTTGGTGTTCATTATTTGGTATCACCATCTGGTTCCTTAGTTCAGGTTTTATTGGTTGCCTTGTTTGATATCAGGGATCATGGATATATATATGTGGTGAACTAAATGATAATCTAAGATAATGTTGTAAATAGTTAGTGAGATGACCCCAAAACTAATATATATTCCTAAATTTTCAATGATCTATACCCATCTATCAACCCTAGAAAATATCCAAACATAAAATTATAAAATTGGAATATTCATGAATTAACAAATATTCACCACTAAAATTTGCCATGAACATAATATTTGGGATTGGATGTATTTTCAATTATAAATGATTGAAAAAATAAAGTGTTAATCCCTATAGAGAGTGGTAAATTATTATGATTTTTGAACTGATAAACTAGTTGTAATAAATAATCAAGGAATAAAAGCACTTGAATTTCAATAAACAATATAATGTAGGGTTAATTTAAATACAACATAGTAGGGTGTAATATGTGCATTATAGTTAGAGAGGAAATAAAATAAAAACATCAGTCGAAGAAGAAGAAGATGGATTTGATAGTCTATGTGAGTGAAGGCCTAAAGTTACATAATAAATTTAATGCAAATAAAATAATGTAAGAAATTTAAACCTCTTGATGAAATATAGATAGAGGAAGAGTTTAAATGGCTATCTTGTTGAAAAAAACATAGATTAATTTATAATTTTTTGGAATGGAGACCATGTGAGTAGGAGATAATATATTTGGTATCATTTCATTGGAAGGTTATAATGGGATAGGTAGACATTCACTTTGTGCCAAAAGAGACCTTTCATGATTATTTTTACATCCAAATAAGACTAATCTCATGTATTTGAACAAGGACCTTGGGTTTTGAACTTTTCATAATATATTAGAATATTAGTTTTAACTTATCAATAATACCCAAATATTACATTAGTGTGAGTAATATTATTTAATATTTATATACATTTGTTTGAAAATACTATAGTATTAAGGACTAGTGACTTCCTATGAGGGATTATGTGTAGTTATTTTAAAATTAAAGTAAAAAATCATATTGTCTATGTGTTCAAATGGACATGAGTAAAGCATTACCTAAAATATTTTGGATAAAATATCCAATAAGGGATATGTTTGAGCAACAAATGGACTATGATAACCTTTTATGTTCTAAAATCATACCACTAAGTAGTTGGAAAGAAGGTTGAAAAAGAGGAATCTTAGGTAGTTGGAAAAAAGTGGAAAAGACATAAACCTTATTTCAAAGAGAAGGAAAGTTTTTAAGAAAAAATAAAGCATTCAATATGGATTAAGCTCTAACCAAATTACAATATTAGGAACCAAATAAAAAATTGAATGATACAAGGTATTAATAGATTTAGATCATTGGGAAATTATTGTGGACACCAAGACTAAATTAAATAAGGACATTGAATCCTACCATGAGACTTTGAACCATGTAGTGTATGAGGATCCTTAGAGTATAGATCCCTTAGAGGAATATAGTGATATTGGTTAGATATATCAAGTTAAAATCCCAACTCTATTCATGATATAGGGACCAAGGTCTCATGATCTCTTCATGCAGAAGAATCCAAAATTCAATGGAAAATAATATTGGGTAGATAGAATCATGTTTTCTTTAAATAAATATTGATTTCTCTTGAAACTTATTTTTTAGTGTTACCCAATTTGATCATGTATCACTATAGTAGTAGTTTGTTTCTAGTTTATCTTTTTTCTAGGGGTGTGATTTATTTCCACAACCATTTTGATCAGGTGTGTAATATTCATTTAATATACTTAATTATTACAATAAAAAAATAAATGAAATAATGAAAATCAAAAGCTGGATGGCTTCCCTACAAATTAAACTAAAGTCATTCAGCTAAAAAATGTTCAATAAAATCACATGGCATCCTAAGGGGGCATGGACTATTAGTTTTCACTAAAGCATAATATGGTTAAATGAATTACATATAAATTCAACATAAATAACATAATTAATTATATCTAAGTATCACATTGCATGTAAAACACATAGATGATTCATGATCAACAAATTCAAAAATAAAAGAGAGGCATGTACAAAGGGTTTTAGTAGTTGTATTTTATTGCATTATTAATATACACATTGACATGGTGATCCTATCCAAAATCTAGAGATCCAATTTTCCTACAAATATACATTATTCTCTTCATATCCATTCAATGTCCACAATACTTGAGGCTTAGGGAAAATATTTTTTGGGGTTTGTAATAAACAAAGTGAATAGTATAAATATCTTAGTATTTTCCAAACCCAAAAGTCATAGAAACCACCATATAAAAATTTCCATAATTTTAAATCATTATAGTAATATTTAAACCTTAAAACATGGTCCAATAGTGATCCATAGAAAATATTATCTTCAATAATGATGAATTATATAATGATTAATGGATCTCTACTAGAGTGCATGTGAGTGATAAATATATTATTTATGAATGATTGATGTAATATATTAATCTAAATGACATACCATGATTGTGTACTTATAAGTGATATTAGAATTCAAATTAAAACATTATGGCATTTATGTCGACTTCCAATTGCTGGGTGAATTCACAAATTTATGGGACAAAAAGGGTCCATTTTTAGGAAACATTTTCATTCCTTATAAAGTGTAAGTATTATTTTCAAAAGGGTGATTCCATTTGAAATAAAACAAATCCATGTAACATATGGGCCGGTAATGACC
>JARHVA010001235.1:3060000-3315000 GCA_037957365.1 Torreya grandis | reverse complement strand
ATAAAGACAATGAAAGATCAAGAACATAACACATGACATACATGGTAAACCCTATTGGGTAATAAAGACCACTAGAAACTATAATTGGAATAATATCCTATAAAATAGGAACCAATTTAGACCATATATAAATTATCAAAGAACTACAATCCCTATTTAGTGAGACTATATTCCCACAAGGTGTTACCACACTTATCTAGCTGAGCTACAATAACAACTAGACCTTTTATCAAGTTTCACCTTGTAAGGAGGTTATAACCACCTTATATGCTATTCTACCATAACAACAACTATGAAAACATCCACCTTTGTACTAATTTTTTCAACACCTGATCATGGACCACTAAAAATCACTCTTCACCTTTGCTCACCCTTAATCTACAAGAGCACTATTTTAGTAATAGAATTATGACCAATAGGTCATACAAATAGTCTTTAATTTATTCTAATCTTCAACTCATCCTTAGGGCACTCTAATCCTCCTTTTCTTCTTAATTCACACACAATTCTCTTTTAAATATATCTCAAACAACCTATTGAGCATACTCACCCATTCTACCTCTTTTAGGCTTATTAGGTCCAATGACCTATGTGATCTCCTTCAACACCTTGATCACACTAGTATTCTGATACTCTTCACTCTTTTTTGGTCCTCACTGACCTATACCTTCTCTTTCAAAGTTTATATCCTTCACTTGGCTCTACACTCTCACTCCCTCATCCATGTCTTACCAGTCTTGAAACCATCACATTTAGTTTCACTATATATAGAAAATTTATGATTAACAAAATTGTAGTTAACCATTAGGTATGTCTTAACCCTTAAGATATATAACACATTAATACATGACACAATATAGTATTCATAGGTTGGACATAGTATCTATGGGTCACCCTTAAGAAGATACGCCTTTATTAATAAGGCCCTTTTATCTCTTATAGGTCTCATAATGACCTATTCACCCATTTATCTCACCCTCAAGCAAAACAAGAACACATGACCAATTTAAAATACATAGGTCCACTCTTTATGTCCCCTTTGACATCCTCAAATGATCACATTCATCTTATCTCACATTTTCATATTCTTAAACAACACAAATAGAGACCTTATACAATGGAATGCCATTATTGAACAAATAGTCAATATCTTAAGCATTGTTAATACTCAAGATAGATTTATCACACCTCCAAAATACTCATAGAGAATATTAATGAAGTCTAAAACACTCCCCAATAGATAACTCATTATGAGACATCAGAACAACATCAATACAAAACTTGAATATCCATCTTGGTTTACTTTTAGAACAAGCACAAACACACAATTAAATTCTAGGCTAAATATCTTTGATTGTACACACTTATAGATCTTCAAATCAGGTTCATTAGATGCACCAAGGAGTTCTCTTCATCTTTGATTTTTATAGAGATAGAAAATTTGATTTATATTGAAAGATATTGTCTAAAAATTAGACACTTTTTTTCCTTTTCAAATTCAAATGCAAATGGTCACAGTTAACCTTAAAACACAATGCTTGAATCTTGTGTCCTCTCAACTTAGATCAAATATGCACCATTGATCTCATTTTATATTTAACACATAGTCTACCAATGCTAGACATTAAAACTTAGTCACTTTGACCTCATCTCATGTAATCTTACAATGTTAACTCCATGCACTCCATCGATGTTTGTGGATAAACCAAGTCTTTAACAATCAACACTCACCATTCGATCAATCTATATGAATGCCCACTTACCATTGGATCCTTATCCTATACTTTTACTATCATTAAACATCATGCACCTATCCACTTCTCACTACTTCTTGACTCCATGGAATAACATGCACCATCGATCTTTCTTTAACTTTAACGCTTTCAAAAATTACTAAGTATGGGTATGTTTTTAATATGCTTGAGTAGCCATTTTTTCACATCAATAACTTCTTCTACACTTACATAATCTCAAAATTAGACTAGATGATCTCCTCATATCAGAGAATCCAACCATGTGACACACTACTCCTAAAACCCTCATGTGTGTGAGATATAATTATATTATAATGACTTCTCAAAATCTTTTGTCACAGAGCCAACTATGTCAAGACCTACTTGAGAGGCCAAATTTGATCATCCATAACTTTTTCAATGCTTCAGTGCATGATCTCAAATTTAGTAAAAATCATCTATGATCAAAATTTAACAAGCCCATATGATCATTTTCTCTTGACACCTTCACATTTGTAAGATATAACATCATAAAAATTATCACTCAAGTCTTCTTGCCTTATGCAAATTTGGTTATGGAAAAACATAGTCAAACTGCTTGGGCGCCCAACTTTGCATATGCATATCTTTTGATGCACTTCATCGTATAATATATATTTTATAAAAAAAACTAGGTCTAAAAATAAACAAACCCATATGATCACTTTCTCTTGAAACTTCCAAACATGTGATATATTCCATCATCAAACTACTTATTTGTCTCTTTCTGGCCATTATGCAAATTTGGCCAAGTATCAAAAAATAATGAATTCTAAATAAGAATCCAAATTTACACCCTCATATATTTTACCATGATTCAATGCATGAATTGAGATCTAGTGCATAAAAAATAGTGACTAATGTGATCACCAACTTATGACCAAATCCTCTTGAATCATTCCTATGTGGTAATGATGACATCATCAAACTACCTAGTTAGATTTTCTACCACTAGACCCAAAGTGTCTAGATGAAAACTATGGACAACTAGATGAATTCCACTTATGAACACAATATATCAAAGAATATATAGCATATTAGGGACCTCTTTCACATGATCAAAAATCCATACTCATCCTCGATCCTCTCTATCCATGTCAATAGTGAAGATCAACCAACGATACATAAAACACACTAGAACAAGCACTTTACACACTTTGCCACTATCACTTAGGCTAACAAAGCACTTCATCCACTCAACATAACACACTACATGATAATACCATGACATAATAATGACAACTCTCTAATAATCTCCCCCTTTGTCATTCATGTCAACAACCATCAAATACATCAATATATAGCTCACCTTATCTCTCTTTCAAGCACTCCCATAATAGGAACTTTCCATAAAAATAACTTTCTCCCCCTTTAACATAATGACAAAGTGGGAACCAAAAAATATTGAGGACAAAAAAGTAATATCAAATAGGAAAGGACCATCTTAGATAGATGATACAAACTCCCCCTTACCTTGAGCCTATCTCTTCTTGCCTTGACAAACTTCCTCTTGCTCCATGCCAACACTCTTTTCAATCAAGTACTAAAACTAATGAATAAATAACAAACAAAACTAAATAAATTTGATGGAACACATCAATAATAATCTAAGAGGGACTCCCCTTAGAAAATATGAGCAATTTCACCTTCTGAGCATCTTCAGATCTCCATACACCATGAAGAATCACCACACATTCTCACTAGCCTTCTCTCTCAAGCTAACATAAGGACCACCAACATAACTTCATGCCACTAAAAAAATAGTAACATGATCTCAAAAAACTTGAGAACTCACCTTGAAACACACATACCATGCTCTCTTGGAGAAAATGAGCAAAAAACATTCTTCTTCAAACTAGGCCTTTCTAGCCTCCTTGTAGCCCTACCTGGAACTTACAGAGCCCACATTTTTTAGTACAAACATCTTCAAGACCTAAAAAATCATATATGGATCACTCTCATATGCCCCCTCAATCACACCAATTTTCATCACCAGTATCATCTTCTATAACATACTTCATAATTCTACTAGCCAATTAGCCCTCTATATTGATATAAACAAGAATAAATTGAGAAACACAAACCTTAAATATCTATGAATATTAATTTGACCACCCATTTATCCCATTCAATATATTAATAATCCTAAGACCTTAATTCATAAGGAAAACTACTTTTATATCATAGCCTAAAACCCTAGAATCTCAAAACAAATAGGGTCAACAAACTTCCTTCTGGTCAATGCACACCTCTACAAATACTTGAACACCTAGAGATACCCATGACACACTTCTAGACCAATATTTGAGCTTCCACACCTTTGAGAAGCCATACATCCTATAACCCATTTTAGGCATGCTTGCCCTTAAGCCAAAAACTAAGAAAACCAAGAGCACTCAAAAACCTTCAATAGGAACATGCATACCTTTAGACCTCAAATTTTTTTGGAACACACCATAATGAAATGCACATTCATTTTTGAGCATCAAACACTTTTTGACATTTGCTTCAATCTCATTTAACCACATAGAACTACCCATTCTAACTCTATACTATAACTCCTTCACAAACCTCCAGAACAAACACATTAACTTATTTCTCCCTATTAACCAGAGACCTTATCTGATTGGAATTATCATCATAAGAAAATAAAATTTCTTCTCCAAACCTTATTTATTATATTCAAATACGCAGTCCTCTGATCCTAAAACCTAACCAATTATAAATCTCCCCCTAACTTCATTCTTCATTGAAAACATGAAATCTTCAACAAGTCTTCAAATAATTTATACCAAATCATCCAAACCATGATCAACAATCTAACTCCTTCTCAATATAGGACCATTAATATTATTCACAAAGTTCTTTTCTCTAATATATATATATATATATATATATATATATATATACATATATATATATATATATATATATATATAAAGCATAAACATACCTTGTTTTCATACCTTCTCACCAAAAAATCTCTGACAGTCACCAAGCTTCCTTTGACTGACAAGTGTCTCTTTAAAGCCTAGATAAAGACACCCCATTTACATAGAGAAATTAAAAGTCCCAAAACTCAAGAGAATCCCATATCTCCATATCTTTCTCTAGCTTTCATCCCTACTTGACTTTAACTAAATTCTTGACTTAATTATTTTTTTTAATATATATCAATAGAAATTATTTGCTCTCCTTCAGTTTTGATCTTTTTTCAACCTTGGAAAATAATCCATCAAGACTCTTAGACTTAACAGAGTTAATCTCATTAGTCTTTAGTACCTCAGGTCTCTATACCATAGTTTGACTCTTTTCATCTTCTGCATCCAACTTACCAACTTGACCTTTGAGTTTAGACTGATCTACAACATATTCTTCTAAAGAAACTTTCTTATCAACCTTTGGACTAGTGTGATTAGCATTGATAATATTTGGTCTCCATAACCAAGAATGACCTTTCTTATGCACAATGAAAGTTTCGTGTACTTTGAGATACCTTGAGGACCTATTATCTCCATTTGGATAGAATTTAGTAGAGTATCCAACCTTATGACAACTAAAAAAAGTAATGTCTTTCATATCTTTTGACAAATTTGAATTGTGATCAATCTTTGGCCAAAAAATCCTTCTATCATGGCTCCATGAATATCCATACTTTATTGGTTTATTTATATAGTATTTATCTCTATGACCATAGTTATTACATGTATAACAAATACATTGAAAATAAGTTTCGTACCTTATTGCATTAGGTTATCTAATTGGCCTTCTAACATTGCTTTTCAATTTTTCATTCTCCTTCACTTGCTCAGGCTTCTCATGTTCACTCTTTAATGATTGTATTTCAACCTTCAACTTAGTACACTCATCTTATCTTTCTTTAAGATTTATATTTGTAGTCTTTAACTGATCCTTAAGAATATTTATCTTATCTTCATCCTTTATGGCCTTGTTGGCCATGTCTTTCAATCTATATGCTTTCACTTCAATAGAACTAATCTATTCTTGATACTTATTTTATTTTTTATTAGATAAACCAAATAAACTTCTCTCAAGAGAACTAACTTATTATTCAATAAATTTGATCATATTCCTAATTTTATGATTCATATTCTTCTACTCCTTTAGTTTACCAAGTGCACCCATGAGCTCAGATTCTAGATCAACTTCTTCTACAATGTCATGACAAACTTCTTCATCACACATGATTTCATTTTATTTTGAACACAAACTTGTCTTGGTATCTACTAGCTAAATCTTGAGATTATTGATAATATTCTCATTCTCTTTTCCATCTTTATTCAAAGTACATATTTGTTATTCAAGTTCCTTGATCATATCCTTCCACTATTGATTTTCTTTATTCAATTGCTTAGCCATCTCTGTACCTACTTAGGATCACCTTCAAGTTGTTAGGCTTACTCCAAAGGACCTACTTTGATACCAATTTTTAGAGGTACAATCACTTGAGGGTGAATTAGTGAGCCTAGATATTTCAACTTTAGTTCCAATCCTTTAAAATCTTAATCAGTCAATACATGCATTTATGAGGCATACACATCATTCATAGTAATGAATAATCAAGATAACATAAGATCAAACATATAACACATGGAATACATTGGAAATCCTCTTGGGGAGTAAAACCTAATGGAACCTAAAATTGGACTACTATCCTATAAAATAATAAAAATTTTAGACCATCTACAAATGATCAAGCAACTATAATCCTTATTTAGTGAGACTATAATCCCACAAGGTGTTACCACACCTATCTAGCTAAACTATAACAATAACCAAAACTTTTATCAAGTTTCATCTTGTAAGGAGGATACAACCACCTTATATTTTGAGCTAACACAACAACACCTATGACCATATCCACTTTTTCACTGATGTATTTAACACTTGATGATGGACCATTGATTATCACTCTTCACCTTATTTCACCCTTAATCTATAATATCACTATTCTACCAAAAAAATTATGACCAATAGGTCATACAAATAATACTCAACCTATTATAATCTTTAACTCATCCTTAGGGCACTCTACCTTGTTGGAAATATTGTCATTGATTTCAAAGGTCTAACATTGATGATAAAGGCCCCATAGAATTTAATGGTGTTTTTAATATTCATATCTTGGCTAATGTGTGTTAATATTTATTTAATATTAACGAATATATTTTTTGTTGCATAAAAGTCAAAAGAGGGCCCATGGAGAAGTTAAATAGTCATGGGGTAAAGACAAAAGAGTATTGGGATGCATTTTCCCATGAAGAGTCATCTTGATGAATTCCAAGAGTCACCAAGTGAAGATAAAAGAGGGTATGGTGAATTTTTCTATGAAGAATCACCTTAGTGAATTTGAAAGGTCACCAAGATAAAGACAAAAGAGGAAAAGATGTATTTGTTTATGAAGGGTCACCATGTGACTTTTCAAATGCAAGGATATGAAGGGTTATACAAGTTTGGAACCATTTTCCATGAGGATTGAAGGCTCAAAAAGGGTGAATGCCAAAGGTCATTTAAAAATATATAAATAAAGGCTTGAGAAACCATTTTTAATATGCAAGAGAGTGCATGGTTTGTATTTGTTTTATATAGGAAAAGAGGAGAGAATAGAAAGAGACATTATAGAGTTATATCATTTGTTGAGTAAGCAACATTTAGAAATAGTTATGTTTTATACATAAGAGGGGTTGGTGATCCTATGGGTTGGTGCTCAAAAATCTTTGTAAGGGGTTGGTGCTCCTGTGGGCTAGTGCTCACAAATAGTTGTTGTGTTGGTGCTCAGGAAAGGGGTTGGTGCTCTTGTAAGTTGGTGCTTACAAACATTGTAATCTGAGTTGGTGTTATTTCATATACTTGAGATTTTTCTTCATGGTTTTTCCCATTTTGGGTTTCCACATAAAAATATGGTGTCTCTCACTCTCTTGTGTGGTGCATATTGATTTTAATTTTATTGCATATCTTGAGTGAATGGTTAAGTGGAATTTGATTAAGTTAAAGATTTATAAGATATATGATATATTGATTCACACCCCTCTCAGTATATCCTATGCTTAACAATTGGTATCAGAGTAGGTTATTTTTTAAAAAGTTTTATAACTTAAAGGTTGATCAGGGAAAGCATGATGACTAGATCACATGAAGGTTTTTTTACAAATAAGGCACCTTTGTTTGATGGGACAAATTATACTTTTTGGAGCATATGGATGAGGACTTATTTGATGACCCTTGGATTCAACATTTGGAAATCAGTGGTAGAGGAATATGAAGAGCCACATACACTTGTAACTACTTCAGTGAAAAGGAAGGCAAGTGAAAATAATGCTAAAGCTTTAAATGTTATTTTATGTGAATCAAAATTTGTTAAAGTTATGCAATGTAAATCTACTCATGAAACTTGGGTAAAGCTTGAGAATATTTGCAAAGGTGATGGAAAGGTTTAGAAAGCTAAGATTCAAACTTTTAGAAGATAGTTTGAGAGTTTAAAGATCGAAGAGGAATAAAATAAAGAGAGTTACCTTTTGTGGGTTGATCAAATAGTTAGTTATATTTAAGGTCTTGGAGAAAAGTTAGAAGAATTAATCATGGTACAAAAAGTTTTGAGATGTCTACCATTGAGATATGATGCAAAAGTTTGAGCAATTGAAGAGATGAATAATTTATCCAAGATAAATATGGATGAGCTACATGGTATTATTACGACATATGAGATGTGGACTAAACAAGAGAAATCCTCAAAGAGAGAAGCTGCTTTAAAGACATCAAAGAAAGAGAAGGCTAAGATTCAAGAACCAAGTGATAACTCAAGTGATGATGAAAATGACAATGGATCTCTATTAATCCACAAGCCAAGAAAGGGCATAGGTAAATATAAAAGAAAATTACCTTTTAAATGTTTTAATTATGGAAAGATTAGACATTTTGAAGCTAAGCACCAAGATAAGGGTAATGGTGATAATAAAGAAGGAAAGTCTACATACAAGAAGAATTTAAAATGAAAATTTAAGAAGGGATTTGAGAAGAAGAGTTTGTATTCTAAAGATCCTAGTTTAGTTGAAGATAGCGGAGTCAATGACTCAGAAGAAAAAGAGATTATATTCATGGCCATAAATAAAGATGCCTCTACAAGCAAAAGTATAGATGATCAAGAAGAAGAATAAGATGAAGCCAAAGTGAATTTGGAAGGATAACTTATTTTTACCTTAGAAGAGTTAAAATCTCTTGAGAATAAAAATCAAATATTGAAGCTCCAAATCGAGAAAAATGAAAAGGAGTCAAAGAAAACTATTAAAGATCTACAAACACACTTTGAAGAATCTGAAAAGAATGAAAAATATCTAATGGCATAATTTAAAAAATTAAGTGAAGAATGTGAAAGGTATATTATTGAAATTGATTCTTTAAAAGCAAATCTTGAGAAAATAAAGAAAGCAATCAATGATAAAGTAACCAATAATTCAAATTTTGAGAAAATCATTGTTATATTGAATAAGATATTAGAAATCCAAAAATAAATATTAGATAAGATAGGTATTAAATTTGGAAAAAAAATAGCTATGTTGAATATCTTACAAATGAGGAAACAAAAAAGGAAGAAGTTAAGAATATAGAGGATATCTCAAACAATAAAGGCTAGAAGGAACAAAGCTATAAAAGGCAATCAAGTCAGAGATACACAAATAAGTTCTATTTTTATGGTTACTTTTCTTATTGTAATAGATATGGTCATAACAAAATATAATTTTAAAAAAGGGCTAACAATTTTAGAAATAAAGATAAGGAAAATCATGTAGAGACAAGCAGAAGCCACAACTCTTTTACTCCTCTATCAAGATTTATTGAAGAGGACATAATATGTTACAAATGCAACAAATTCAGACACATATCTTAGTACTATAAAAGTGTGTTCAAGTCAATCAATAAGGACCAAATTTTTAATGCTCCATTCATCAAGAAGAAAGTTGAGATAGGTTCATGGTAGAAGAAACAACCTAAAAAGTCTATATTGGTACAGATAGCTTTGCATGTAAGAAATGAAGAAAAGACATGGTTCATTGATAGTAGATGTTCAAAACACATGATAGGAGACAAGATCAATTTCATAACTTTGAAGAAGATCAATGGTGGCACAGTGAAATATAGAGATAATAATACTGCTAGAATTTATAGAAAAGATACACTAAGTTTGGATAATGGTAGAACTAAAACTAAAAATATTTTGTATGTAGAAGGACTTAAGCATAATATTTTGAGTGTCAATTTGTGATTAGGGGTATGCACTAAAGTTTTATGTAAAAGTTGATGGAATTAAGATAAAATATTTAGATGTGTTAGTTTTAGATGCTCAAAGAATAGGCAATAATTTTTATATGTTATTAGACATCAAAGGTCAAAGATTTTGTTTGAGTCAAATTGAAGAAAGTTGGATATGGCACAAGAGAATCAGAGACATAAATTTTGAAAATCTTATCAACATCATCAATAAAAAATCAGTTAGAAATATTCCAAAGATTACAAAGCCATCCAACATGCTTTGTGATCCTTGTCAGCATGGGAAGTAATCTAGAAGGTGTTTCAAAACAAAAAAAATACATGACCACTCAGATGTTAGAGCTTGTTCACACTGATTTGTGTGGACTTATGAGAAATAAAAGTACTCAAGGTGAGAAATATTTCATGTTTCTTATTGATTATTTTTCATGTATGACTTGGGTAATGTTCTTAAAGAAAAAATCAAAAACTTTCAAACATTTCAAAGCATTAGTAGAGAATGAAACTAGTTTGAAGATTAAGTTCCTAAGATCAGATCAAGGAGGGGAATTCATGTCAAATTATTTTATTGAGTTTTGTGAATAATATGGAATAAAGATACATTATTTAGAAACCAAAACTCTATATAAAAATAGAGTAGTTAAATGGAGAAATAGAACAATTCAAGAGATGGCAAGGACAATGTTAAATGAATCCAAGATACTAGATAAATATTAAGGAGAGGTGGTTGGTAAAGTAGTGAATATCAAAAATAGAGAATTATTGAGATTCAATAATGACAAGACTCCTTATGATCTATGGAAAGACAAACCAACTATAGTTGATTATTTTAGAGCTTTTGGTAGTAGATGCTTCATAAAGAGAATCGATGAAAAATTGGGTAAGTTTGAATCTAGAGAAAATAAAGTTATATTTCTTGGTTACTCTTGAAAATTTAAAGCTTATAAATATTATAAAAAAAACCAAGAAAATAGTTGAAATTATAAGTGTTAGGATAGAAGAAGATTAGGTTATTTTTAGTTATCTCTTACCCTTTTACTTTATAATCAATAGGTCTAGTAGTAGTTTAGGGTGATAGCATCAAGAGAGATAGCCCTATATAGAAATTCACCTCATTGATTAGGCCACCCATAACTTAGAGGTGTATCCATGCTATCACTTAAGTGAGGAGGCTTTAACAACCTCCTCAAGGGTGAAACTTTTGATGATAATGGTTCTTATAACCACCATAGATCAAATTGTGTAAACTAGGTTCTTCCCATCCATGATAGTTGTGCTTAATTTTTTTCATTCTTCTACACAACAAGACAAGTAGTAGTTTATTCCCTCATCATTATCTTTATGTGCAATTACTATGGAAATTTTAACTAAATTTAAAGTGTAATCAAATTTTAAGGAAATCTAGTAAAAAAATAATATATCACTAATTTTTAAATAAAATTTACATTAATAAATAAATTGCACCTATTTGCACAAGATCTAAGATGTGTTTAAAGTCAATTATTAATTCCATTACATGATCCTTTAGTGGTTTTAGTGAATTAATAATCCTTATAGGCCTAAAGGCTATACAATAAAATTATTTAACCCATTATTTTGAATAACATTCATTACAATCGAATTCCATACACCCCAAACAAAATCATGCCATGTTCTTAGTATAAATATTCCATGAATTAGAATTTGATCTTTGGATTGAGTGGAAATCACTTTATCTAGTTACTATATTGTAATATTCATACATTTCCTTATTTTTTTCCTCCATTAACCAAAATAATATTTACACATGAGAATATTTATTTGATACATGATAAATTGTTTCATTAAACCAGGCCATAATACTTATATCATCAACCAAATTAGTACCATAATTATACTTCTCCTACTCTTTTTTAAGGGATATTTTTACACATGCACCTACACCATCATGCTCCCCTTTTCCATTCCCAACCTCAAATAAACTAAAAAAATGGTGTACCTTACTCTTCTTATGCATCTTTATTAATCAATAAAATATTCAAGAATTCTTAAAATTTCTTATGTACAATTGTCCAACCAAACATAGTGTTTATTGAACATGATTTATCTTACATTAATATTTCTATAAAATATCTCAAAACAACCTCAAGCAAAATCTAGATAATGAAATTTGTCATAGTTTTTGTAAAAGTGTTACTCCCTCAAAATATTTTTTCTATCTTTTGTGTTACTAAGTGTGTGTTTTATTTTAATATGCAAAAAAAATCAAACTTAAATTGAATTATAGTATTGGTATTGAACGTATTTTTTAGTTTTAGTGTGGATTTTTAGTCAAAGTACACAACTAAAACAATGGCACCAAGTGGTAAGTTGTCTTTGCATAACTTGAATTGATTAACCATTTTTCTTGGTGTGTGTGTTTTTCATATTTGTAGATAATATTCTTATTGAATCCAAACATGAAATTAGATAAAAAATACTTGGGTCATAATGAAATCATGATATGATGACTCTTTTCCATATTTGAATGCACACTTTATAGTTTTTGACTTATTAAAATCAACTAGTTGCTCTCCAAATTAATGTGAAATTTATTCATGTATAAAAATAGTAAAATGAGATAAAAAAACTATAAGTGTTACATATTCCATCTAATATTATTTGGTAAAAAAATATCCCTTAGGTATTTGACATAAAATAATTGGGATTAACTCTTTTGATATTTTAGGAGGATAAGCCACCATAAATCCTTGCATAATATCTTCAATATGTAAATTAGAATGTATATGATGAAAAACATAAAAATGAATATAAAATAAACATGGATCCTAAAACAACATGTGATGTGTGTTTGGTTGAATTTAACATAGAAAGGATTGCACATCTCAAATGACTTTTGGTTAATTATTAATTGTCTATTATATTTTTCTAGAAATGTTTTATAGAATTTTGTTTGGGTTATGTCAAAAAAGCATTTTGCATGTGGATCGTAGTTTTTTTGAACAAATTATTATTTTAACAAACATTTTTTTATATTAGTGAGACCCTTAAGTTTTTATGATGAAAAAATTCAATCAATTTTCTTGTTCCTTCAACTAATACTGTATATTTTCATGTGAATCTACAACTAAATGCCCAATAATCTATGAGTAAAGGGTCACCAAGTCATGTTATTATTCATATGACTTCAATTAGATTTTTCCTATTAAATTTTAGGGTTGTACTTATTTGATGAATAAACTATGATATAGATGTTCTCTTACTCACTATAGACTTTTTTATTGCTTATCATGCCACATTACTATATTTTTTTCAATGTTTATTACCTATTGCACTAAATTCATTACTTGTATTATTTACTATTGCATTATTTCTTCCCTCTAAGTTGATTTTTGATAACCTTAAATTATGATTATACTTTTAGGTGTGGATCTAAGAAATACATTAGTTTTTTAGCTTTAATGGTGTTACCACTTCAACCATAGAAAGTATATTCTACCCTTTGTTAACATTATACTATATAGGTGAAGTAAATTCTTATTCATTAAGAGAGATACCAATTGAGGTCATTACATGATGTTCATTATCATTATTCTCAAAAATATCATTATGGATATATTTTTCATTATATTATATTTCTCTGTGTGTTTCATCACTCAATACAAATTTATGAGTTGGATGTTTTACATATTGAGGTTCACATTCAACAAGGATTGTTTAACTCTTACTTCATTTGAAGATGTGTCTAAATGAAATTCCATGAAATTAGGATTGTTATTTTCAAATGAAATATTAATTTTTGTGGAATATGTACCTTCACCTTATTCAAAATATCTTATGGATTCTCTCTTATTTTCTTGTCTTTTTCTTTCTTTTTCCTTCTTAACTTCAATTTCTTCATTTATCAACTCCTTAACTAGTCTTTTTTGGTGACTACCTAAACCCATGATATATATTTATGATTTTAAATCTAAGGAGGATAAAAATGAATAAAAAATGATGATTTTATATTAAGTGAGATAATTAAATGAAGAATTTACAAACTCTCAGCTATAAATACTAGTTCAAAACCTGTAAAATATAAATTGTTAGAGAAAGAATAATGGATATGAGTTTGTATAGAATTTTTGATGGAATAAAAAGGGTGTGTTCCCTTTTAATTAACATGCAAACTCTTTTGAATAAATTAAAACAATGTAATAAAGCATTATATGCGATTTTCCCCTTCTACAAATGGAAAACACCCTTTATAGAAGGGTGTATGCCTTACTCAAGCATATTATTTTTACATTTATGAGTTTCACTTAAAAATATTTCATTGGTTTTAGGCTTGGGGGATCTGAACATATTATAAAAACCTTTCATAACATAACCAACATGATTTTTTATGAATTTATGTGTTTTTCACATCTTCACAGACACATTTGAGTAGGCAATTTTGTTTATTTAAAAAAAAATGATATGTGTTTATAGGTAAGAGAATTTAGTTTATGTGCATATAATTTTTTTAATGTTAAATAATTATTTTTAATTATTTATTTATACCTAACATACATTTTTATTGTTAATTCATATATCGTTATAAATTATTTAATAATTTTTTTGCCTCTGAATTTTTTAATAAAACTTAAATCTAAACAATATACACATAGTTGTCCATGATTTTAATAAATGTTTATATATAAGAAGTTAATGTCAAAAATCTATGTTTTTACACTTTTAGTTTCAAATTTTTAGCTTTCTTTATTATTATTATTATTATTATTATTATTATTATTATAAAGAGAAAATATTCAAAACAATATTTTTCATTTCCTCTTTCCATAAATAAAATTTAATATAAAAAATCATGTATTTACTCCAAAAAGTGTGTTTGAACTCATGCAGACTACTTATTTTTCATGAAAAAATTATTTTCTCATTTTCATAAATGCACTGATTTCACATATTTTTCTCATATAGGTATTAAAAATTTATATATTTATAAACTAAATTAAAAATTACACATTTCATCTTCTTAAATTATTATAAAATTATTTTTTCAAGTGTCTCTAAAATTATCTCCAAGTTTAAGTATTGTTATTTTTAGAAAGAGAAAAAAGTGGCACTTTAAAACCCCACTTTTATCCCCGTTACCCTGCATCCACCCAGTTAAGATATTAAAAAGGGGGGGAAAAATTCACTTGATTTGAAATGGGGCCATACAAATTGTCTAAATCATAATCTAACATTTGGATATTAAATTGTATTCATAAGAAATGATAATATATACATAAGAAGTGTGAGCTTAGCATGTCCCATATTTTCAAATTTAAATAAAATTAGATAACATAATACAAAAATGTTAAATTAATATTAATTAACACTAAATAATTCTTCAATGCCATTTTTACATTTATACTTAACTATTATTATGGAAAGAGTGGATGAATAAGGTTACTTTTATTTTATTTTACCTTATTTTTATTGACTTGTGAGTTTTCAATTTATATTCACTTAGATGATTATATTTTATAACTTGCATGAGTTATATAATGATATTTATCAAAAATATTCTAATTATGTGTAAAATATATAATAAAATTAAATATTTACAATTATGAAGCTATATGATAAGTGTTATGTTATGAATTTTATTCAAAGATTGTTTTGATATTCCTTGATATGACTTATTTTTATTTGAATTTACTTAATGTGAGTTATCTTATTTCTTTACCTTTAGTTATTTTATACTTTTATACTTTATCTTTGTTAAACAATTATATCATACACATTTTATATACATGTATATAGATAAAGATGCATGTAAGAAAAATATAAAACATACAAGACCATAAGTATCATATAAAATACATGGGGTGGATGGCCCATAAAAAATAATTATCAATGTGTAAGTTAAGTATAACCTTAAATTTCCTACCTATAATTTTGGTAAATAGACCCTATGTATATCAGATTTTGTGTCCTCTTATGGGTCTTATTCCTAATATTAGATCCCAAGGAAAGTTATCCAATACACCTCCTAAGTTTAACCATTCATTTATATATTGATCTTGAAGTTAGGTATCAATAAAACATGACTCATGATATCCCATCACCATTAAGTTTGGGAATACTTACCTGGTCCCTCAATATATCTCTCTATAATGAGACTATAAAAAATTCAACTTAGAGATGTGTTTTTTATTCACACCCTCTCTCAATTAAATTTTTTTCAAGATATGATGCTCATGCCCAGATCTTTTTATCAAAAATTGGGGCATATATTCACATTGTGTCATGATATTGATTGGTCATAAATATAATTTAATCCATTATATTTCATTCTAGTATAAAAATGGTGTTCAATATTTGAAGGTCCAATCCTTCATTGTTACAAAATAAAACACTAATTAATAAATATAAACATTGATTTTAAAGATAAAAAAACATTTTTTTGACTTGATGACTTAGGTATCCGAGTTGATAATATATGCACCATGTCTCTTAGACTTTTTAAACTATTGAAATTTGATCACACTCTCTTGTATCTTCAGCGTCCTCTAGGCTACCCACTTTAGTATCTCTTGTGTCATATGCATAGTCTATTTAAGACATCTGAGTTTCCCTCAACCTAAAGTGGTAATAATGATGCTATGAAAACCTCAACCTACCATTCACTCAAGGTATCTATCTATATAACCTACATCATCACCCATAGGTTTGTATTCATCATATCCTCCTCCTTATTATTAGTTTAATCAAAATTATAAAAAAGATATAGTTCCCATACCTCTACTACAATTTTTATAGCATGTGCCATAAAAAAATGGATAGGGCCACATCTTATGTAATCCATAGATTTCATAGTTCACCCTTATATGTAAAATTATCATTTTTTTATTCATAACAATAGTATTACCATTTAAACATCATAATCTATCACATTAGTGTTGAATCCCCCAACCTAAATGGTCTATGAATGGCCATTGAGTAATGTTTACCTCATGAAGAGATCATATATACCTTTTCCAGTTTGAGACACTAGTTTATGATCATATTATTTTTTACTTATATCCACCATTTACATTATATAATTTTATATATTTATCCTTGTTAAATGGGTGGGAATATAGACCTAGTCACCACAAAGTACTCATATTCCAGACACTATAATAGTGCCCATTCCCCCTCTCATGTATCTCATACAAAAATATGTAGAGGTCTTGATAGATAGAGGTGAGAATGAAATTATTACATGACTATAAATTATACCTTTACTCAATCTCTTGGACCATGTAATAAAGTTTATATGAGAAATACACCACCATTTTAATTACCGCAATGTATACAATTATTGTGTGTGTGTGTGTGTGTGTGTGTGTGTGTGTGTGTGTGCGTGCGTGCGTGCGTGCGTGCGTGTGCGTGTGTACATAGTAATTGTATACATTGTGGTAATTAAGATGTTGGTGTCTTTCTCATGGTCCAAGAGATTGAGTAAAGGTATATATATATATATATATATATATATATATATAGACACACACATGCATAATAATAGTGTCTCCTTATAGGATCACGATGAATACAACTCCTCCTAATCCAAATAAGAATTATGGATAAAAAATAATTACTATTTTTATAGATATATATATATATATATATATATATATATATATTTAACACAGTACCTTTTTCATAATTGAAACTTAAAATCGCTCTATATTACACTAACACAATATCACATATATTTTATAAACACATGTATACTTGGCAAACATGAATAATGTTGCATTCCATATTATTCCTCAATCAACTTGTAACTTTGTGTTTTACAATAATTTTGACTAATTTAATAAAGATTAACCCTAATGGGATATAAACTTGAAATTTAATTTAGATATTAGTATATGGAATTTAAACATACATCTAATTATATAAAACTAAAATTGACTACAATTATTTGATAAATGTCATGTGTAAATGTAGTAAGTACAAAAAAGGGATGAGTACTTAGATTTTTTGGATGACTTTATGACTATAACTATATTATGAAAGTGGATATAATCTAAAAGAAAGCCTTTGATTCATTAAATTTAGGAACTATATCTCTATCTGTGCATGTTTAGTTCTATTGATCTAGGTCAGTATCTAAACACTGACCTATGTTGGTCAGTGCTAACCTATGTGAAAATAAAGGACTATGAACATGTTCTCACCTTTTCCTATCTTCATATGGTATATTTTTATGATCCCAAATCTTGATAATGTGAAAATATCTAGAAATTAGTCTCCTTTACCTTGAAACCATAGGTTTACTTGTGAGAGATATAAACCTTAAACAAATAGGAAAGTGTAATGATTTGAACCAACTCCAATCATCCCCATTTAATGATTAACCACTTCATATGTATTCTACACTCCAAGGAGGTAATTTAGTCCCCATGTAGTCATCCCACCTAGTGTGATTATGCACTTGTGCTCTTTTTATATATGTATGAATCTAATTATTTATATTTAATACTTGATAATTCTTGATTTGTCTTAGATTTATGATGATTCAGACTTGGATTATGACTTATCATAGTGATATACTAAATTTTTTGAAGAAATAGGGAAAATATGATTAATGTTCAATGGTGTATAGATGTGTACCAAATAAGTGCCGATTTCATTTTGAATGAGACTTTGATTTATTTATCTTAGAGATAAAATCACTGAGAGGGGTGTGTAGTGAACAATGACCCAAGAAAATAAACTTCAATTATAATCCTTCAAACTCTTAACCATTCAACATAAGCATTCATGAAGCATATATATAATTCATTACAATGAAAAAAGAAAAGCATGTAAGATCAAAAGCACATCAGACATGAATTATGTGGGAAACCCTCATGGGGGATAAAACCCACTCTCAATCCTGAAAACACATGGACTATATTCCTATAATAAAACACACACAAGAGACTTTAGTGAATCACCCACTTCATAAGGAGCACTAACCCTTAAGCATGGATACGCACCCACTTGCCCTGGATGTTGAGCACCCACACAACACCTCTGATATGAACACCTTAAAAATTGAAATTTAGTTCTAATATAATGAAGGAATAGTGAAAATAACTCTCTTAAACCATTCACACTTTCTCACGCCTTCACATACAAGCAATGCATCCAAAATAGCTTTTTGGATCACTCTACACTTCTTCGCACATATTCAATCATCAAAATAATAAAACACTATTACAACATCATAAACATTATCACTATGTCACACAAATTTCCCTCACACTACTATACTCTTAAATTCATCTACCAAGTGTACTCACTCTTCTCTTTTCTTTGCTCATATTATCTAGAAACCTTCATCTTTGATTTTTCTCTTTATAGAGTCTACATGATCACCACCTTCTTAGTCAGCCATAAGACATTCCTTAATAATTAAGGCCTTTATCCAAATTATAAAAATATCAAAACCACATATATAAGTGGACAATATATTTTATAGATCAGACTTAAGAAACAACACCTTTCAATTAGGCATAAGTATCCCTTTTAGGTCCATGAAAACCTATTCATCCCATTTAACACATCATCGAGCAAAATATAAACACAAGACCACCTCAAAGTACATAGTTCCCTGACAAATGACCCATAAGACACCATAAATTAATTACATTCATCATTTCATACCTATGTATATGAAAAACATTTCAATCATTTTCCTTGTACATGTAAACACCATGAACAAACATAAAGTCAACTTCCAAACAATGCTTCACACTGAATACGAATTGGTCAAAACTCCAATATCTATACAAACTATCCTTAAGGAGTATACAACACTTTCTAATAGATAAATCATAATGAAACATCCAAAAACCATCAAGAAAAATACACCTTTCTTAGGTCACTTTCAAAAGGAAATCAAACCCTTAGTCAACTTTGAATCACAATAAATGCAATTGTATTACCAATCAAACATCATAATAAATTCTAATGGATTTCCCTTGAATTTATGTACAAATTTTATTTTTATTCTATCATAAAATTCAACCATCATCAAAATTTATAAAAATACACTGTAGACTAGTTTTCCTTTGTAAAATTATAAACTTTAAATTTCGACGGTTACTAAAAAATGCAAATTTAGCTACATATGAAAAATAGTGAAATTTGCCTAGGATAGAAACTTTACACTATCATAACTTTCGATAAAAATAATTTCAAGACATAAATTTTTAAAAATATTATCTAGGAAGAAAAATGAATAGACCCATGTGACCACTTTCTTTTGACACCTTCACACATGCGAATGTTGATATCTTTAATCTACTTACTCAAGAAACTCTGCCAAGATGACTAAGATAACCTAGACCTTCACAAGACTACTTATATGGATTAATTTCACTTACAAAAGTACACCAAAAAATTACTACACCCCATATGACCCCTTAAACATGGTCAACACATCATCAACATCTATCATCTTTCCTAACTAAGCAAACACTACAAGGTCCATGCATGATCACTAGGAGACACTTTATCGTTAACATTCTATCATACTTAACACCTTATGAACACTCTTGGACACCATGGAGACATCATTCAAAACACATCAAAAATAACCCCCTTTTTCATTGATTTCAACACTTATAAAGACCAACAAAAAATTATGCACATACTTTTTCTTCCTCTACAAATACTTTCTCCCCCTTTGAGACAATGACAAAGTGAGTTTACCTACTAATCCTAAGGACTTATTTTAGATAAATCTTTATTATGTTATTTATAATAAGGATAAAATAAACCCAAAAAGGTTATGGTAAAAAAAAGTTCACGTGTTAATCTAGATGAGTGTATATACTCCTCTTTGAATTGGGAGTAATGACCTGTAAATAACAAAGCATTAAAGTAAATGGCTGATTAGTTAGATATTAGGGTGGATTGCATAGTAATATAGATCCAATAAGCATGAGATTCATTAGAGTATGTTAATTCATAATTTTTAAATAATCAAGTTCTGAAAATGAAAGATAAAGTACTTGCATATATCACAAAAGGTACTTAAATTAAGTACAAGAAGTGCTTGATAAAAGAATAGATGAAATTAACTAATTATAGAAATAAGTGGGTCAATATTAATGTTAAATAGATAGGTATGGTTCATAAAATAGGTTAAGGATATGTGATTAGGTATGGAATCTGAAATTGATATTTGGTTGAGGTCTAGTGGGTGTAAACAGCTTGATGTTATTTTGTCACATAGTGACCATTGATGATTGGGGTAACCATCCATGGTTGGGGTAGTTGTCAGTGGTTGGGATAAACCATCAAAGGTCAAGGTGACCATCAGTAGTTATTGTGGGTTGGGTTTGGTCAAGAAAATGCTATTTTGATGAGGTTTAAAAATGGAATTCTAAGAGATGGGTTTGGGTTGGGTTAATTACAAAACAAAGTAACTAATTATTGAAGATAGATACTTAGCTTGTTGGTTATTAATCTTGATGAAGGATTGAGGTGGTTGACTAACAAACTCATTGATAGAGTCTGGGATAATTATAGTAGAGTAATGGTGTTTGGATATTTATTGATGGATGGTAGCACTTTGGCTCCATATTGTACTTACTAGTTCGCTAGATTGCTATAAGAAAACTTGTAAAAGGAAGTTTGATGTAAGGGGATCTAGTTGTGGATACGGATGATTGACTTATTCTAGACCTAGATTCATCCTCTACTCCTCTCTCTTTATAATAAGGAAGGAGAGGTGTTAAAATATGTTGATAAAAGGTTCAACAAGAAATTTAAATTTAGATTTTGCATGCATTATCTTACACATGAATTAGATGACCTAGATATAAAGAATAAGTTATAGTTGACTATAATTTGACTATTCAGGTGGTTAAAATGTAACCATAGATGGTCAAGCCCAACTATTTATGGTTAGCATGACCATTATTGGTCAAAGGTAAAAGGCTAAATTTGGTAAAAGGTGGGTTAGAGGGCCAGTTAGCTAGTCAACTAATTTGACTCAGGTTTAGTTTGTGGTTAAAAGGTCAAGTTTGGTCCCTAAGGGGTCTAGGTTTGTTTCAACACATGGAACCATAGTGTGTAATTTTATAGTTTCTACATTTCTCCCCTTTTATTATGTAATTTGTATCAACAAGTGACAAAACAAAAATAGAGTGTGGGTCAATGGTTTAGTTACCTCAAGCATGGGAGGAAGTGTTTCCCCTTAAACTAGGAATCGGTGAGGTGATATAGATTCAAGTGTAGGTTTGATAAGTGGTTAAGTTGGTGTTGAAGTGGTGGTTGATAGGTTGGGTACTAAAGTGAAAACACATACACAAAGTGTGATAAAGTGTAATAGCCAATATTGTGTAGTGACTAAGTTGCCATGGTCAATTGGTAAAAATTAATGTTGGTACGAGAAGGATAAGTGATAAGTGGAACACATGACTGTATGTGATGATTGGGTTATACTCGTAAACTCAAGTTTTCTAGATAAGGTTAGTGTTTTTTTGGGTATCTAAGGTAATAAGTGCTCTTATGAAGACACAAATTGGTCAAGTGTGTACAAGGTAGCACAATTTCAAAATGTTCAACTTGGGCAATTTAGTTGGTATGGTCAAATGGACCAAGGCAAGGATAGAAAAAAACATATGAGATTTGAGCCAAAATAGCTATTGGTAAGGTAATAAGGGTGACAACTATGTTTTTTGGATAAATCAATATCCTATGATGGGCACTTGATTTTGTTTTGGGTAAAAAAGTTATATAAAAAGTTGTTTTTTGGAGGAGAAAACCCAAAAATCTAATGTTCAATAGTCAGGGTTGACTCTTAGGGTCAACCATCAATACTCACCCTAATCATTAGTGGTTAGGCATCAGCCCTAAAATGACAAAGATAAAAAGTGTCATTGTAGGTCTTATTTTCTTATTTGAGCAAATTAACTTTGGCATTTTGTTGTTTGGCATTTTTTGATAGAATTTTCATGGTGTTTGCTAGTAGTTGAGTGGGTGAGGTTGATTACATGGGCTGAAGGTTAGAGAGATGAGGATGTCGGATGGGTGAGGTAGGGCATGTGGCTAAGAAATGGGTCTCAAGGTTCTTCCTCAATAATGATTGAGGAATAAGGTAGGTACAATGTTGAATTAGTGGATGGTAGATTTATTTTGGTAAATGAAATTGTATTTGAATTTGTTATTTATGGTAGATTATTTGGTTTGTGGTATGTTTGACCTAGGTTTAGGTTTTGGTAGTTTGATGGTTTAATTTGAGGTTGAATTTGAAATTGTTGAGGGTAGGGTACTCAAGGCAAGGTATAATAGGTATAGGTAGAAGTTTTTTAGTGTGATTATGGTTGTTGGGTGGGTTTAAATGGGGAGATAGGGTTTGGTGGTTCCATTGATGGTCACCATTCATAGTTGATGGTCAATAAGTGACTATTGAGGGTTGCTTGACCATTTCTAGTCGACATGGGAATAGTTAGCAATTGAGTTGTTCTGTTCATAAATTTTTGAAAGTTAAGGGTAAGTTTTTATTAGGCCAAATGGTAGATAGGTAATGGGTGATAGGGTTAGGTGTTGGTGGTTAGGTTTGAATGTCAAGGTTAGATATTGGGGTAAATGTATGAGTGGTATTAGGTTTTGGTTAAAGTTAAGGTAGAGGGGTTGGATGCCCTAGGTAAATGTTGTAAAGGGGATGGTCAAGTAATAGTTAATGGTAAGGGTGAATGGTAATAGGTCATGGTTAAGGGTCATTATTTGTGTAATGGTCAAATGGCATAGGTTTATAGGTGATGGTTTAAGGTTAAGGCTAGTTGTGTGAGGTAAAAATGTAGATTTTGATAGGATAAGATAAGTGATGTAGATAAGTTATAGGAATAGTTTATAATAGGCAAATGTTTATAAGTTGAGTTGACTAGAATCAGGAGGTAGCTGTAATAAGTGGAGCTCATAGGGAAGGTAGCATTTTAGTCTTTGAACTAAGATTTTCTAATGGAAGTTTTCAAGCACAAGAGAGGATCCAAATGCAATATTGGGTTCCCTAGATCTTTGAAAAGATTCATCAAGGTATGACTATTGATGATTGGGCCCATATGGAGGAGATGCATCTTAGTGGTATGATGCATCACTGACATGTTTCATGGGACATGGCAACGATAGTGGTACTCATCAAGAAATGGGATCCTATAACTAACACATTTATACTTGCAATAGGTGAGATGACTATATTTCTTGAGGATATCCATAGGATTGTGTAGCTGTCTATATGAGTGAAGTTGATCTAGCACATAGAGAGAGATGAGTGAGAATAGTTCATCAAGCTTTTGTATGGGAATGAACTTGATTTGGTAAGGTGGTATGTATTAATATTTATTTATACTCCATTATACTAAAGGGATAAAGATGATAAGAAACTACTTACCATGATAATGATAGTGGTGACGTGTTATGCATTACCTAATTTGAGAAGTGGGAAGTTCCCTTATTTGTTATTGAGGGTAATAGTAGAGATGTTTTTAGGTCACATAGTGTTCACATGGGAACCCATTTTATTGGTTTAAATTTATAGGGAGCTATGGGTATTTTGATCTCAAATTAGGTATGGTATCAATGTGGGGTTTGTCCTGCATTGATGGGAATATGAGCACATCTAAGTGCTATGACTAATGGGGATACCATGGGAGGGGTATGCTCAGATGGGATTTTGAGTAGGATTTATGAGGTGGATAGATGATTTTACCCTCTTAAAACTAGGTGGAGAAGCACTTACTAAATGCATTGGTTATTAGAGATGTGATTTGGAGACCATACAATACGTTTTCAAGATGAACACACTATACTTACAACACACTATCCTTATAGAGTTATAGATGGATATATGGTAGGAGGGATTGTGAGATATATATGATACCTTTTGATAGGGTATATTGATAGTTTAGCTTGGTATAGGGTATCCTTGGGGTATCCCTAAGGTATAAGAGGGAGGATGAAAAGTTCTTATTACCCACTCCATAGTTAGTACATATACTCTTTGACTATAAGGAGTTGTTATCAAGGCTAGAGATAATTGATGCATGCATTATGGATGGTTACCGTACATAGTATTAAGCACTATATACTATAGTTGATATTAGTAATGATGATGGTGGTTGATAGGCTATGAATGTTGACCCAACTAGTGGAAGTGGTCAATAGGTGCAAGTATAGGGGTTTTCCTAGATATGTAGGTAGTGATTGGGTAGAGGGACTAGGCATGAGTGGCACTAAATATGGCATAGGAATTTGTGAAAACATTACAAGCATCATTAATAGTAGTGTAGGGTCAGTTGGCTATTGTCATAGGTGAGAGAGATCAAGCTAGAGCTATGACAGATTTGGTGACACAAGAGAGAGATTCTCTCTGATAAGAAGGAGGTAAAGTAATAGTAGAAAGGCGACCATTAGGGACTATCTCAATGAAAATATATGTAACAACTATGGAGGATCTATGGTATTATGAGGCCATAGTCTTTATGCATTATCTAGATGATCCCTAATGGGGTGAGTACAAGGATGGGATTGCAGGTGGTGTAGGTATAGTGACATAAGGTTAGTGGGTCACATTTGTAGGTGTCTAGGTAAGTATAAGAGGATAGGATCTAGGGTATAGTGGTGCACCAAGAGGTAGAGGTACCTTAGGATCTTAGTTCATTTAGGAGACACTATACTTATTATGTATATGATTTTTGATACCATCTAACGAGCTGAGTCAACAAGATGTATATTTATTTTGAGAGATACACATACATGATTGTACCCATGATGATGATTATGATTATAGACTTATGATTTATAGATTGGTCCTTTTTTATGGTTTATGGTTCATATTTATTTTTATTACTGATTATGATGTGATGTTATATCGATTATGGTTATACTCATGATGATGTTGATGTGGACCTACCTAGCTAGGCATGTGATGATATGTCCTTTTAGTTTATGTTTATGATAATGTTTGGTTATGGATTTGATGCTATCCCATGTGATTATGAGGATAATTTTATGCTTGTTGATGATTAGGATGATTTTTGTGACATTTATGATTATGGTTCTTGATGACTTCATGTATGGATGTGATGATTTAATATCATGTTTTGAGATGATCATGTTTATGATATTGATATGATTATGGTGTTCATGCTGAAATTTAATGAGTATATGCTTCCTTATTTAGATTTATATGTGTGGTGAAGAATGGTTTATTCATGTTTGTTCATGGATGTTATGATGTTCATGGATTTGGTTTATGCTAACAATGGCTATTTTTATTCATGATATGATGATAACGTTATGTGACATGGTTATGATTGTGGTCATGTTTTTTAAAGTGAAGAACATAAAGTAAGTTAAATAACAAAACTAGATGTGAGAAAGAGAAGATAATCAAGAGACAAATGTCTAAGTGAATATATCAACTAGTATGATAGGATAATAAGAGAGCACATTGCTTCTTTGATAATGAATAAAATAAAATGAAGTTGGATTATCTTAAATAACATAATCCCTTTAAATGATTTGCATTACCATTCATTAGTTTGTTACAAAGGCATCTTGATCACATTATGTTAAGTGATTTCAAAAGTCCCTTGTATACAATGGATAAAGGGGAGATGGATTAAAATGGAACCTTCTTATGAGACTAACATGTCTCTTCTAGAGGTTAATAAAGAGTTATTATAAACAAGTCCATGTCATATAAAATGTCAACTGATTGATGTGGGAAGTCTACTCATGAGAGCTGATAGTGGCTTTCAAAATTATTTTGTTTTTTATGATGTTTGAAAATGGCTCTTTTACTATTTTGTTATTATTTGGGTGAGGTTGGGAAGTTGATCGATGTAGTAAGATTATAATAAATTAATATTCTTTGACAAATGATTTACTCACCCATCCTTCAAGGGAGTGGTCTAAGTTTGTGTGCTTTATTTAATGATTTTGGTAGTTGTCTTTCAAAGGAATAATCTACCTTAATTTGAGTAGTCTTGATATGCTTTTGGTAGTT
Organism: Torreya grandis; assembly: GCA_037957365.1. Lineage (NCBI taxonomy): Eukaryota > Viridiplantae > Streptophyta > Pinopsida > Cupressales > Taxaceae > Torreya > Torreya grandis. Next base: position 3,287,934 of record JARHVA010001235.1, on the reverse strand, counting down.
TTCCTTTAATGGATCAGTCTATGAATTTGTCTTTGCTTATGATTTCGCTTATGATTTATCTTGACATAGAATTTTTTATATAGGCTTAAAGGTTATCCTTTTATGAAGGCAAAACTAAAAGAATAAGAAGATTGATTAGGTGTAAAAGAGGGTTAGGTGACACTAACCATGGTAATCTATCCTATAAAAGTGGTAGAAAGCACCATGATAACCATACCATGGTACCCATAATTCAATATTAGGCTATGATTATGATGGACAATCACAAGATTTGGTTTTAATCAGTTTCCCCTAAAACGGGGAGATGAAAGTATTTTGAAAGAAAAGGATGAGCTTAAGTTAGACAAAAGGTGAGTTTGATCCTTTTTAACAAAAGAAAGGATGCAGATGCAAAGAATTGAGGGGCTCAAGCTATATATTTCCCCTAGAGAGGATAATTGGTAAGATCTTGATTTATACTTGTGCATTATGATATTAGGTCTAAGCTAATTGAAAGCAAATTTGCCATGTTTTATTTTCTCCATATTGGTGACATGTTGATTTTATTTTAGGATGAAATCTCCTATATTAAATTCTTGCACTTTAAGGTGTTTTTTATAATCACATTTAATGCATTATTGATAGACATGAAGATGGGTAAGAGTGGCTAAATGATGCTCATCAAGTAGTTCAAGCTAGGCTAAATGTTTTTGATGATAATCACTTTCAAAAATGATATTTTGCATGGATATGCAAAGAGAGGGTATTTGTAATTTGAGATGAAAGATAGCCTTAGTGTCAAAAAACAAAGAGAAAGGGGTAGAAACCATAGGGGTTTGAATTCTAGTATGATAGGCCCATAAGGTGAAAGGGATGTACAAATGCCAATCCCAACTAGATGCATTAACTATTTTAGTTAGCATGTTATTGAAAGTTTTATTGGAGGCTTACACCTATTCATTTTATTGAGGATGATAGGGTGAAGAGAAACTTAACTTTATATTAAATTCATCACAAAGACCTTAGACTTTTTTGGTTTTTAAAAACTTTCCATTATTGGTGATAATTTTGTGAGGAACACTAAAATGGTAGATGATGTAATGATTGATAAAGTGGGAAATCTTTTCAACTTTAGTCAAGACAAGAGGAATAGCCTCTACCCATTTAGTAAATTACATGATCATAGTGATGATATAATGATGTCATTGTGAATAATGGGGGTTAATTTCACCAATAAGGTCTAGACCCCATTGTGAGAAGGGCCAAAAATCTATGGATACATGAAGACTATGGCTAGGTGTATGATGCAAATTAGCATGTTGTTAACACTTATCACACTTTTTCACATAATTTAAACAATCTTGGTTAAGGGTAGGCTATTAATAGCTAAGGCAAAGGATGCATTTATTAATGGCTAAACCACTAAAGTGTCCCCCATATATCCCATCATGCTTTTCCCTAATAGAAAGAGAGGCTTAATGATTATGTAGGAAGGAGAAGAGGAAACCATAGAAGCTATGTTTATAAATAGTTACCCATAGAATGGTATAACATGAGGTACTCTAGATAAACACCCTTTGAGTATTTCTAGAAAGACTAGAAGGAATGATAGCAAGGTTAATATAGTCAAAGGTTTTCTAATACCAAAGGTCATGTTGGGTTTCCTTCATGTTGAAGATGGTGGGAGAGTCTAGTTTTACATAATAAGGTTGGGTAAGTAAATGGATAATGATATATATTTTAAAGTTAGAGGGTGAAAATGGGATTTGAGAGATGATGGAATCCATCGTATTGATGAACTTGTTCGTATATCATGGAGTGGTTTGGATATGATAATGTTTAAATGATGATAAGGGTATGCCAACTAATTATTTATATTATTGAAAAAACTCATTATTACACTAATAATATCCATTGATTTGATTAACCACAAGTTGAGAATCACTACATATGTTGATAATTTTGACTTCCAAGGCTAACATAGTTTAAAGGCCTATTACTAGGGCTTTGTACTCAACCATATTGTTGGTGCATTCTAAATATAGATTAAAGGATAAAGGAAGAGGTTAACCATAAAGGGATACTATCTCCCCCATCATGTTGACCCTTTGATCCATTAAAGAATATGGTCACTTGATAGGTGAAGCCTTCTTAAGAGAGGGTCATCATGAACTCATCAATAAAATCAAGAGGAGGATGTTGATCATTTTTTAAGGGTGCATCATCCATTTAGTCTATAATGACTTGCCATTTTAACTAAAGTTTTATAAATAAACTCAAATTCAAACTTATCTCATTTAGTTGATCATTTGCTAAGGGTGTATCATCTAATTTGTTGACAATGACTTTCCATTTAACTAAGTTTTGTTAAATAAACTCAAATTCAAACTTAGCTAAAATCATGAGCCACTTGGCCATATGTTAGTTTTTGTATGGCTTGTTATGCATATACTTTAGTGGGTTAGTTTTTGTTATGACATAGGTCTTGTGGTTAATAAGGTAGTGGTGAAGTTTGGTGGCCACAAATAGCAAGGCTAGGCAAAGCTTCTCATTATGGGTGTATCAAGTATTATATTATACAAGTGTGTGGCTAATGTATTAGAATAATTAATCTTTATATTATTCATCTTGATGAGCAAGCATCACCCCTAAGGAATGGTGATGGTGGAGATATAAAGGTAAAAAGGTTTATTGTCTTTGGGAGGGATGAAGATAGGTGGAGACAAAAGGTACTATTTAATTAAATCAAAGGAATTTTGATAGTTGTTATTCCACTTAAAAGATACATCCTTTTTTATAAGGTGGTGGAATGGTTGGCATTGATCTAAAGGCTAAGAGATGAAGCAATGAATGGATTGGAGCTTCCCCTACAAGATGCAAAGTTGTTTGAAGTGGGTAGGAGGAGGCATATCGAGGATTGATTTTATTTTGGCCAAATAGACTTTCATTCCCCAAAGGGATATGATGAAGCCAAGAATAATTCCTAACAAAACCCCAAAAATTCACTTCTTGGGGTTAAGGTGGACATGGTAATAGATAATTCTCTCAAAGATAATCTTGAAAATGGATAAATGGTCCTTACAAAATTTGTATTTTCTAAGAAGGTCATTGACATAGTCTTCGATGATTTTCTCAATAAGTTCATGGAAGATGTATGTCATAACATGTTTTTAAGTTATTCCAATGTTATTTAGTCCAAAAGGCATGACCCTATAGTAAAAATTCCCCCATGGGGTGATAAAGGTGGTTTTGTGTTGATCTTCAGGGGAAATCAAGATATGATTGTAGCTGAAGAATTAATCCATAATAGATATCCTCTCATGGCCGACTATAAGATTAACTCACTGGTAAATTCTCGGCAAAGCAAAGTCATATTTTTGGAAATCAAGGTTGAGGTCACAAAATCTCACACAAATGCAAAGTCCCCTTATGGATTTGGTGATAGGTATGATGTTGGAGACCCATTAATGATAGTCAATGGGTTGAATGAAATTGATGGATAGGAGATGTTGAAGCTCTTATTTGATGAGAAGGGCTATATGAGGATGCCTTAACCAAAATTTTTACCTAATGAGATTAGCATTATGATTGATGACTATGTTGTATGTGGCAATCAATGGGTCGATTCTTAGCATGTCACTATAAGACTAGGAAAATGTTATTTTTCAATCTTGTAGGAAGGAGGGGAAGTATTAAAACTCTTAAAAATTGAAAAATTAAGTAATTTTTACTATACATAGGTTATTTGGAGTACCCAAATTACTATCTATGGTGGATTTATTCAACATGGTTGAAATCTTAGGAAGAAGATATTTGTGGACAGAGTAATTTAGTGTACCAAGTAGGTGAGAATGGAGTCATCATCTTGACACTGAATGGTATTAATGGTAGGAGAGTCATCTCTTATCATCTCAAGATGGATTAGAGGGATGGTTATGATCACCCCATCCTTTTGATAAGTTAAGGGTCTAAGGATGATCATGTTGATGAAAAAAATAGTTAGGCGGGATGATGTCAAAATCCATAGCTATCAATGGTAGAGTGTATGGTGAGGATGGGATTTCTTCATCATTGATGATAATGAGAGGTGGGTTGGTTTGTTGTTGAGGTGGTGTGAAACCAAGGCTATGATTTTTTGGGGTTTTTAGGTTTTTATTGGAAGAAACTCATGTCATTTGTATTCATACCAACCCAGGCCAAACCCCTTCCAAGCACACCTCTAGAGGTATGTCTTGGAAAAATATAGTTCATATAGGTAAGAGAAGATAAATGTGAATGGTCTTGGTGAAAAAGAGGTGGTAGAAGAGTCAAGGGGTTTATCAAGTCCCTCATAGATAAAATTTTTTAGACAAGTTGAGGGTCTAAAAAGAACAATGGTTCTAATATTGGGCTCATAACTAGGTTGGTGATCAAATTTCCCATACTCTTGGGGAGTAGGTAAAGCATTAAGGGTCAGAAGGTGATATTCTCTTAATGAAAGACATTGGAAGGTTGATTCTAAAGTTTTTTTTATGGATATTTGGGTGGAAGGGATGAGATAATTGGTGGATGCTTCATTGGTATAAGAAGATGGGTTTTCATCATTAACTAGTGAAGGCATGTTGGATGGATGGAGGAGAATGTCATTGAGTTAATACATCATGTTTCATGATGTGAAAGGGCTGAGTTAGCTTTTATGGTAATAATTTAACCTTATGGTCAAATTTGATACACTGATGTAGGGTGGATGGCACACAATCCATGGAATGAATCCAAGGGTATCCCAACAAGACATTATACTATAACTCTCCTTCTATTGCATAAAAGAGCTCAAGAAGTGTGTGGGGTTCTAGGTGAATGCAAAGGACAACAGTTCCTAGAGTCATGGCCATGGTATCATTGAATGATTAAGGAACCATTATGGTTTCTAACATGGTGTTCTTAGGTAATTTGAGTTGGTTTTAGACATGTGAGGAGATGATGTTGATACTAGCTCCTCCATGAATTATAACCCTCTTAATATAGGTTTGGTTGATATAGGTAGTAATGAAGAAGGGAGGATTTGGATTATATAGATGGATAGAGGGTATTTTTGAATCCTTGAAGGTAATAAGGTTGTAAATGTGAAGATCTCTGACAAAGGATATTAAAGGTTGAGGGTCTTTTGGCCTCACCTCTATATATTTAATTTCTGAATATCATTGTTTATCAATGGTGGGGCAAGGTATTGATTAGTTCATACAAACTCATCTTTACCATTTTTTGGTGAATCTTTTTTAGAACTACTCATTGGATTGATTTAGATAGATTAGAGTGAGAAGCTCCCAAGATGGACACTTTAGGTTTGGTTGAAGGTAAAGGTGATTAGTGTTGGCTATGTGGTTGGATGGAGGAAGAGGGATATGTCAATGAAATATACACCTTTATCTTCCCCTTATCCTATATTTGAGCATGTGAACTGATGACCACATAAAATGGTATGGACTAGGGGAAGAATCAAGCTAGGTGATTTTTTTGGTTCCTTTTCACTCTAAGGTGAGAGTAGAGGGGTAAGTAGGAGGTGGTCAATGGTTTTTGGTTCTTGGATAAATGTGGGGCTCAACATAATATCCTCTAATAATAAATTATCCTTGTGATACAGCTAATGGGTTATCACTCAGAGAGATTTGTAGTTATTTGTGTCATGCTTAGGTGTCCTATGGTATGAACATATTAGTTTGTCATTTTACTAAGATGGTTTAAGAATATGTAGGTCAAGTGGTTTGATAGGTGGTAAGGTTAATCAGGATGCTTATAATAACCTATGAAGGATGGTTGAGTAGGACTCTAGTAATGGTGGTAAGGGCATGGGGGCCTAAGGTTTGGTGGTTGGGGTAGGAGCCCTTTTGGGAGAATGCTTGATGGTGGGAGTCTTGAGTGAAGGGGATTTTTTGGTGGATGCTTTAGGCATATATGGTGTAATTAAATTACTTATATATTCACATAGAATGATTATATATCACATAGAATAAATAAATATGAGAGATCACACAACAATAATTGAAAACTGAGTAGAATACTAGATAATATATTAAAGCTACTTCAAGGGGAAAACTTCCACAATAATGTACTAAGAGTAGAATAATTAACATGATGATAAAATACTAACCACTACCTACTATATATAGTCTACTTATCCATGGCTATTCCATAGGCTGACCTAACTAAGAACATAGAGAAATGTAACAAGATTATATAGGAAGTATGTAAGCCATAAGTAAGTCACACATATCCATAGAAACACCAAAGGTTAAGGGCATAGCATGCCCCTCCCCTTTAAACAATGTTGTCCTCAATGTTGAGTCAAATCTAGATGTTGTTGCACAAAGGATTCATCCTCCCAAGTGGCATCTTTGCAAGGTAGATTCTTCTATTTGATCAGATATTCCTTAATCTCTCTAGACATAACTACTTAGTGCACATTTGAAGGATCGCCTTAGGATCAAGAATAAATTTTCCTTCCTTATCCAATTCTAGTAACTTAGTTTGAGTAGAAAATTTGTGTCTAATGACTTTCTTCAGGGATGATACATGAAATACTAGATGTATGTGAGTGGAAGAAGGAAACTCTAACTTGTAGGCCACACTAATTTTTTTTTTCAAGATTTGATAAGGCCCATAATACTTAGGGGATAGCTTTTTATCCTTTTTATATTTATTTAATAACATCTAATTATATGGTTACAATCAAACAAATACCTAATCACCAATGTTAAAATGCCTCTCACTCTTATGTTGATCTACTATTGCTTTATGTGATTCTGAGCCATGGCTAAATTTTCACACAAACTTTCAAGGACCTCATGTTGATGGTGAATATCTTCTTCAACTTCATAAACCTTAGGATGGACCTTCAAGGTTAAAGTGATAGATGGAGGGTGGTATCCATATAGTGCTAGAAAAGGAGACATTTTATAAGAACTATGAATAAAAGTATTATACCACCATTCAATAAGTGGCAACTAATGAACCCATTTATCGTATTATTATAAAAAATATAATAGAGATATCCTTCTAGACATTTGTTGAATACCTCAAGATTTCCATTTGATTAAGGATAATAGGATGAATTATGAGCCAACTAGGTGCTTAAACATGTAAATAACTCATTCTAAAAATTGCTAATGAAAATGGGATCTCTATCACTGATAATGATCTTAGGGGTACCATGTAATTTCTAAACTATATAGAGAAAAGTAGAAGCTACTATACTAGTAGAAAATGGTTGTGATAAAGAACAAAAAAAAGAATACTTACTGATATGATCTATCAAAACCATGATAACATGTTTGTCATCATATCTCGATAACCTTGTAATTAAATCCATAGACACCTCTTCCCAATGTTGGCTAGGGATGGATAAAGGCTAGAAAAGACCTATATTTTTAATGGTTTCTCTTTTATTTTGTTGATAGATCATACATTTAGCCACATATTTTTGGACATCCAATTTAATTCCTTCAAAAAAAAACTTTCTTAATTCTATGATAGGTTTTAAAAAATCTTGAATGACCCCCAATTGGAGTTGAATGAAGTTCTTGAAGGATTTTTTGTTTAACAAGAGAACTCTTACATAGGTATAATCTATCTTTATACCATAATTCATTACCCTTCCATGTGAATTTTTAAAATCCACCCAAACCTTGTTGAATATTATAAATAAAATCATGGGTAGCATTATCATTGTCCCATTCTACTCATGCTTTCTCTAGCCAATCTACCTGTAGAATGGCCATAACACATAGCAATGCCTCAATTGATTCATCCTTCCTGGATAGTGCATCTACCACTACATTGTCCTTTCCTTTCTTCTAAACTATTTATAAATCATATCCTAACATCTTAGTTACCCATTTATGTTGTTCTTCATATGGAAACTATTGTTATAAAAAATATTTAAGACTATCATGATTAGTCTTTACCTGAAAGTGATAACCAATCAAATAAGGCCTCGATTGTTTGAATACATATAAAATGGCCATCATTTCCTTCTCATAAATGGGCTTGGGCTGATTTTTACCCTTCAATTTATTAATTTCAAATTCAATTGATTTACCTTATTTCATGAGTAAATCACCCATACCATACCCAAATTCATCACATCCAACCACAAAAGTCTAGGAAAATTAGGAATGGCTAATACTGGAGTGGTACACATAGCCAATTTCAATTGTTCAAATGCCCTAATAGTTGTATCAATCCACTAAAAGGAGTTTTTATTCAATAAAGAGGTGAGTGGGGATGCAATTCTACCATGAGTTTTGAAAAACGTGTAATAGTAACTCATTAACCCCAAAAATCCCCTTAGTTTCTTGAGTGTCTTAAGAATTGTTTAGTCCATCATTGCTTGGATATTTTTAGGATCCACTTTCACTCCTACATGTGAAACTAGATGACCAAAATACTCAACTTCACATGATCTAAAATTATATTTGGAAGGCTTGACATACAACTGATGTTACTCTATAATTGAGAGTACCTTTTTCACATGGTGCAAATGCTCTTCCCAATTTTTACTATAAATGAGGATATCATCAAAAAATATCAGAATAAATTTCCTCAAAAATAGCCTAAAAATAGTATTCATCAAACTTGAAAAGGTGGATGGTGCATTTTATATCCCAAAAGGAATAACCAAAAACTCATAATGGCCCTCATGAGTCTTGGAAGTAGTTTTGGGTGTATTAATCATAGATCTAGATTTGATAATACCTAGAATGCAGATCTAACTTGGTAAAATGAAGAGCACCATTTAATTCATTTATCAAATCATAAATGATATGAATAGGAAACTTATCTTTAATAGCGTACTTGTTGAGTTCTTTATAGTCAGGGCACATCTTCCAAGTGTCATATTTCTTTATCACCATTACAATTGGTGAAGAATGTTCTCTTTGGCTATGGAAAATAATTCATACATCTAACATCCCATGTACCATCTTTTCAATTTCATTTTTATAGGTATAGGGATAATTGTATGGCCTAATTTTGGGTGGTTTACTAATAAAAATAATTTTTATCACATGATCATGTGTGTGGCTATGTGGAAGTCCTTTCAACATGTCACCAAAAATAATCGAATGGGAATTAATCACTTGTTGTAGATTAGGAGGTGTAGATGGATGAGTTGGCTAAACTTATATGGAAAAACATGAGTTACAAATCCTTTAGCACCTTTTTAAAGAATATTTTTCATTTGATATGAGCTAAAAAGTTTTGGAGATTTAGCCCTTAATCCCCTTAGCTCAAATTTCCTTCCCTTAGAATGAAAATGCATGAATAATTATTTGAAATTCATCTTAATAGTACCTAAAGTGGTGAGCCACTGTACTCCTAGAATAATGTCAATCCCCCCCCATGGCAATAGAAAACATAGGAGAATCCAAAAATTATTCTCACATGGATAGTTTAATATTATGGAATTTTCCTAAGCAATTGATAGTAATACCATCTACAATCATGACCTAAAATTTTGGAGTGAGATAAATGAAATAGTTCAAGCAAGTAAACAACTTACTATTGATGAAGTTGTGTGTGCACCTATAATCAATTAATATAGAGACCTTTTGTTTCTTTAAAAAACTAACCATCTTAAGAGTTTAGGGAGTACTAATACCTAAAATGGCATGATAGGAATAATAGGATCAGAGTCTTTAGATTCATCTTCAAGACCTTCTTCATCCTCACCAATTGCCTCCTCATCATCATCATCCTCATTGGCACCTTCGATGTAAAATAAATTATTTTAAGCAAAATAATGGTTTTTATCCATTTTTTGTTGCAATAATAACATAACCCTTTGGCTTGCTTCTACTCAGTTTGTCAAGGTGTCAATCTAGTGGGTTGAGTAGATGATGGTGCTAGAAAGTTGTGATCATGAGTAGTAGTGAAGGTTTTATATTTGACCATTTATTTTCCATCTTCCATGTATGCTCATGGGATAACTTTAAATATAGATGTTGTGTTAAACATATGAACCTCCAATTGGATGTTATCTCTGAGACCACCAAAAAATAGATTAGTCAAATTTTCCTCAGTGATGTCTTCCACCTGTAAGGATAGATTCTAAACTTGATGAATATAATCTTTCATAGTTATTATTTGTCATAGTTTGGATAACTAGTTGAAGTAGTTTTTAGAGACATTATTCTGATAATGAGCCAATAACTCATCAATAAAAATAGACCATGTAACAAGATCACCATTCTTTTTCTTTTGAGTACACAACTGTACACACCAAAATTGTGTCTACTCCTTGGTCGACTCCCCCCCTTGGTCCCCTTGGTCCACTTCTACACATTCCTAACCCACACACTTATTAATTTAAAATAATTATTTATTTTGAATTAATAACACCTCATCCATGACACATCACCCATGACACCTCACCCCACCTTGGATACCTCTCCTTGGATGCATCCCATCACCCTATGACCAATTTATGACTTATTTCAACCCTCTCATGCTTATTTAATCCAGAATTTGACCATTTTCCAATGACAATTAGACTTGGCAGTTGGAAGAACAGGTAGAAGGCTAAAAATATCCTTTTTCCCATTATCGACGTCAGTTATTAGTTGGCCAATGCCAGCGGGATCACCGACATCGGTCGCTTAAAACAACCCGAAGGCGAATTTTCTTCCCCCCAGGGATGCTAAAATCATAGCACTAGATCAATCAATCACAAACCTGAATGCTAACTCTCTTGCTTTAAATCCAAATTCTCTCTCTCTCTCTCTCTCTCTCTATCTCTCTCTCTCTCTCTCTCTCTCTCTCTCTCTCTCTCTCTCTCTGACACACACCAAGCATCATAGGCTCCAGGTATTCTGCATCAGTCACTCTACCCCTAATTGAAACATTACAGGGAGTCTTCTACATCAGCCGCATCAGCAACAGGGCTTCTACACTTCTGGTTCTCTATCAAAGAGCTAAGTATCCCTCTTTTATTTCATTTCATTATTTAGAATGTATTAGTAATTGGTTCTCTAGTTACTACTTATAAGCAATATTATCACCCAGAGTCAGCTATCAACCAGACCAAGCCTAAATTTCTTCTTGGAGAGGCTGAGAGGCCTTCCCCCATATCCTCAGTCCTTTTGACAACCTATCCTCTACCCTTTGTCCCTCTTAAGACCATACTCTCTACCCTGCACAAACCATTAGACTCCCACAGACATCCCAGATCATTCTGTTGATCACAGACAGAGCTGAAACTCATCTAAAACCCGTCCAAGGCCATTGCCCTAACTAACATCAACCATATCCCCTACCGATGTCGGCATACTAATCGACGTTGGAAACCTGACCAACCGATGCTGGCAGAACTACCGACGTCGATGACTATGGAAGACTGACAGCAAAATATAGGTACGCATTATCTTTATTTCTTTTGTTCAGTCTTTCACCATTTCTCTTTCTAGCAACATTTTCTTTTATCAAAAGTGGACTGTCATCCCTTAAGGAAGTCTTTGCACTTCTGGGACTGAGCTTTGCTTGGAAATCCACCATACATCTATCTAACAATCTCTTTGTTTGAGTCTCTTTCTTTTATAGGTGTCATCCTCCACAACCAAATAGGAGCTCCTTCAGTCATCTGGATACGATGCACAAACTTCATCTGGGTATCATCTAACCCCTAACCATTAATCTTAGTTTCTTACTTCCTTTGAATGTAGAAAAGAGAAAATAGTTGGAAACATTCTGGCATGCCCGATGGGACCCTAGAAGTTTTCCTTGGGTTCATACTCATTTCTTCTAAAACAAACTTTTCATATAGGTGCATTATATCTCTTCTTGCATCCTTTTCTTCTATCTCTTTTGAAAAGACACCATTAGCAAGTTAAAAAGAATCTTTCTTTTTCCTCTTGTCACCTTTCCTCTTATATCTTAGAGTAGTGAAGTTCATACTCTTAACCCTTTCTCAACTTGTTTTCATCCAAACAAAACATTTCGATTTGGGCTTAAAATCTATTGCATTTCATTTCTGCCTGAATGCATACTTAGCTCTCACACCTAGTAATTACAAGACGCATTATGAATAAAGCGTAGTCCACTTATGTTACACAACCTGACCATACTCACAAACTAAACACCTAAACATACCTCAGACAAGGTCCGACTAGGATTTCATCACCTAGCAGATACCTTACCCTTCCTGGTAATCCCACTTGGACTTCACTACCAAGGGGAGAACCCACTCTATTCTCTGGTAGAGTATAAACTCTAGGGGAAGTATATACTGGATAAGCAACCCAACTTATCTCTGAGCTTGTGAAGTGAGGGGAGCTTGCTCCTTAGCACCAGGCCAAGTACGAAACCTAATACAGATCTTGACCACCAAAACTAACCCAAAACCAACCTTAGGCTACCTCTTTTAAGACCCATTCTAAAGGCCAACTTCCCAAACACACTCTTCTAAGGCATAAACCAACAAGACTCTAAAACTTATTCTTAAGAAATTAACATTTAGGGGTTTGCTTGTCTTCATCTATTTTTCTGTCTCCATCTGGTTTTTTGAGCTGGTGAGGTCACATTCTGAGCTCTAAGACAACTCAAACTTTCTTCTTTCTTCCAAAAACTTTTAGTTTCTAGAAACACAGTAACTGACATCAGTTTTCCCACTGACGCCAACAACCTATTTCACCGACATCGATTATCTGACCGACATCAATTTTTCCACTGACATCGGTCACTGTCAACAAAACTTCTTCCAAAATAGCAAGCTAAAAACCTAACCTTTCTGATGTTAAACACACATTCTAAGTTTTTGAAACTGAAAAAACACAGTTTCTAGAACCTGATCCTTTTTTCCTTGAATGGTTTTGACACGTAGTCAAACCAAAACTCTTGTTGACCACGCAAGGCAACAATCACTTCCACCTTCACCTTTCATATCAAGTCCCCTAATGGAGTGTACTTTAGACACTGAATATTCTCCTATCTAGTCAACCCCTGATCAATCTCCAATTGTTCCTGAAGGGGATCAAAATTTTGAGAGATTCCTTGACCATAACGTCAAGGCTCTCCAACACTATCTCGCTAAGGGCCAAATGCGAGACTCTTCAATTCAACCAAGTTCATCACATTTTCAAAACTTGATTGTCTCCATCCCACCTACTCTTTCACCCATAAACACAAGAGTAACTACCTACCCTTTGGCTAGTGTTGCCACCATCCAACCACCTGTGGTGACATCAAGCCAAGTTGTGCCTTCTAGCTTTATGACACAACCGCCTTTGACCTCAACATCAGTCCCTATGATGAACTACTGATATGTTGTGCCTGTACAGGCACAACCAACTACATCATATGCCCCTCCTAACACCTTCCAGGTACCTTACAACCTAGGGGGTGCCTCACTTGCAAATCCATTAATCGATCTAATCAAGATGTTGATGGATAAGATGTCTAATATTAAGACATCCATCTCGGGTTCAAGAAATGTTCTCTCATATGAACAAATCTGTAATGAACCCATTCATCCTTCAGTCCCAATCTAACCATATCCAAATTAGTGGGAACTCTCCAATTTTACTCATTTTTAGAGTAAAGAGGACCCACAACAACATCTATAAGCATTTAGACACGCTTGTTACCTTATAGCCCATGATGATGCATTATTGCTATGCACATTTCCCATGTCACTTTCCGATGCTGCCCTTGATTGGTATAGCTCCCTTACCAGTCACTCTATCTTTTCTTTCACTCAACTCACCCAACTATTTCTTGACCAATTTTCAATTAACATAACTAAAAAGGTCTCCATCACGGACCTATATTCTATCAGACAATTCGACGATGAATCCATAGCTGATTTCATTACTCGTTGGAGAGGATTAATCAACCAACTCTCTTTTTCTTTACCTCAACCTAAGCTCATCGAGCTCTTCTCTAGAGCATGTGCCAAACACATCTCATTTACTTTTTGGGTCCAAACATTCTGCACATTTGACAAAGCTTTCATGATGGCTAGGAAGCTTGAACTCTGTGCGGTCGAAGAGGACAAGGTCAAATTGTGAAATAACAATGCAAAATCCAATGACCCTTCTTCATCCAAACCTACTTCTTCCCACTCCAAGCCCAAGGGGCCAGCAAACACTGTGGTCTTTAAATTACCATCTTTAACAACACCCAGCTAATCTCAACCTTCCACATCACAAAGCATCACCAAACAATTCCAATAGCGGTATATACAGCATCAATACACTCCAATAGGAGAATCTTACGCTTTCATTTTGGATAAACTCATCAAGCAGGGGGTCCTCAATCTCCCTCAAATTTGACCACCCCAATTTGACTCCTCAAAACCTATCCCTGCATGGTACAGGGAAAATGACTTCTACAATTATCACCGTGTCAAAGGCCATGACATAAACAACTACAAAACCTTCAAAAACATTGTCTAGGACATGTTAGACAAGGGTGATCTTGTTTTGGACAACCCAAATGTGCCACCTAACCAAAACATAGACATCTTCAGATAACCTTTCCCTAACCATCCCCCTTATCAAAACAACATTCAGACCATGGCCGATGACCCCCAAGAGCATAATATACGCACAATCAACATGGTCTTTTTTGTCATTCCTAACCAACCTCTCCCATAGTCTGAAGAGGTTATTCAATCTATCTGTCCACTATAGGTAGAAGATCCCTCTTCTCCTATTTGTCCTCTGCCAATGGAGGATAATCCTCCATCTACCTCTCTTTTACATGTGGGAGAGCCTACTTTGACCTCTCCCATATTTGAGGATGCTTTAATGACACCAACGCCAGCTACCTCACCCTCATCCTTCTTACCATCAATGAGGGATCATACTTCTTCCGCTCCTTGACCATACAAGGAAGCCATTATCATCCCTATTCTCTTTCCATCTAAAGAGCCATGTTCTCCAATCCCTTCTCTGCCGAGAGAGGAACTTGCCACCTCACCCACTTTGGCTGAAAAGGATTCAGTGAAGTTTAACTTAAACCTCACCCCACACAATAGTAGTCCTCACACTAAACCAAAGAAGGCTACTAAACCCCATCGGAGAAATCCTCCCCCACCTTCACCATTACCATCCATCTTGGGTCCACATCCATCTACTTTAGCAGGATTGCTCCCACATCCAACACCTCTTAACAAGATCGTGCCATCTCCACATGTGGCCATACTGCCAACTAAAAAGGTCACATGTCAAACCCTCCAAACAACTCCTAAATAGAAGTTGTCAACCTCTACTGCAACAAAGGGTACAGACCCATTAAAGGGTTCTTATGCTTTGATATTATGTCGATTGTTGCAGTCATCTAGCATCATCCTCTCGCCTATCAAGCCTTACCAACCTCTCGAACCAAAACCACCTTGGTTTGATGACACTAAAATATGTTGGTATCATCGCACACCGAGGCATGACACTGAGTGTTGTTATGCCCTTAAGGCTATCATCCATCAACATATGGCAAAGGACACCCCTCACATTGAGGCTTCTTCTGAATACATTTTTGACAAACATTTGACACCATCACATGCCTCCAAAACCTCGTCACCTAAATTAGGATCCCCACACAAGACTATGGTCCCTCCACCACCTTTATTCGAAATCAATTCTATTAATGTGGCCACCAGGCCTCAAATTGTGAAGGATAAAGGAACAGACCAGACTTCTACACCTTTGACATATCCATTATTCGTCAAGACCTCTCAACCAACACAACCCAATATTTCTATCTTGGACATGTCTCAACCATCATCACTAGGAGAAATTCCTCCTAACCTCACTAGTCCACATGATGCTTGGTATAAGCAACTCGTGGACTACTCGACATATTCTATCATCCCTCCCGAACTCTCTAGCAATAAATGGTGAGCTTTTATCAAGAACACTGCTCACTACACCATGCTAGGGGGACTTATTTACAAGCGAGGTCTCGATGACCTCCTTATCCAATGACTAACAACCACTGAAACATCCCACATCATCAAACAAGTCCATGATAAGATTTGTGGGGGACATTTCAGTGGTAACTCGCTTGCCAAGCGCATCCTCTACCTGGGCTATTATTGGCCCACTCTCCACCAAGATTGCAACAACTATGTTCGGTGTTGTCCCAAATGCCAATAACATCCTAACCAACTTCACATCCAACATCGACCAAAACATGCCAACAACACATCAACCAACCAAGCATTGACCAAACATCAACAAACCAAACAATGACCAACATGTGACCAATTTAGAATAAATAAAAAGGGGTAAGTTTTCTCCTAATTGACTTGGACCTTGTATCATGATGCACAAGCATAAATCAGGGACTTCTCATCTGTCCTCTCTTGAAGGCTGACTAGAACCTAAGCCCCTTAATGCCTTGCATCTTCGACCAGTCTACTGTTAGTCAAGTAATTATTCACTTGACGTTTAACTTGAGCTCGATCCCTTGAGCAACCTCCCATCATCATCATTCTTATTCCTTTTCAACCCTCAACCCTGCAAACATCAGTTAACCCTTTTGTCAAGCATGAATGCTTTGTCCTAATAAAAGGAAAACCCTCTAAACCTCTATAGTCAAGTCCATGACTAAAAATTTAGTCAAAAACCAAAATATATATATATATACACACACACACATAGAATTGGGATGCCTATATCCAAAGGTCATAAAACTCTAAATGCAGACTACTCCCTCAAAGGATAGTTGCATCATCATTACTGTAGCTAATAGACTGCTCCTTCGAAGGATAGCTATTCAAAGCCCTCAAAAACATACAAAGCAATATAGACCACTCCCTCAAAGGATGGCTATGCCTAAATCTTGCTACAAATAACACTCTCTTGGAAGCTTCCCACATCGATCAGCTTCACAAATGACCATAAAACAAAATGACATCCCCATGTAGACTTCTCGCATTGATCAGTCCACCCAAAAAAAAAAAAAAACTGACTGACAAAACTACTAAGTCATGGACTTGTCTATAGTCATTCTTAGGGTCACCTATAAAAGGGGCAAAGTTGTTCCTGCCAAAAAGGGTTACCCTACTCTCCCATCTCACATAATCAAACCTATCACCCCAACATACTCAAGGGATTTCGATCTCACTTAACGTCAAGTGATTCGAGTACTCATCTAACACAATCAATGGTCAACGGTGTAATACATGAACGGGGCTTTTGTTTTTAACAACCCCCTACCTATGCTATCATTATGATCCTTGTCAATGAAAGAGAAATGTGCCTTTCATTCTTATACATCTTAGTCACATAAAATTCAACCAAATCATTTTCTAAACCCAACCAAATCAAACCAAACATTTTCAGACCACTGACATGATATAGTCCATTTCACATAGTTTTTATGGAAAATAATACACATGGAAACTATCAACCAGACACAATTTATGTCAAGCATAAACCATTACTTGCTAAAGCATAAATAATCTCAATTCATTTTTAGGATACACCATCACAATATGGAAAATTGCTAGGGATGAAAGACCACTCAACCAATGTTATAGAATACACCATCACACAATATAGAAAAGGCTGTAACATCATCATGACCAAACCAACCTATCAACTAGCCTGAACTACATTGGTCTAAGGCCCTTCCAATAGGGGCTATGTAGGCAGCACTCAGATGACATAACATCTTCTAGGGTTAGCTCGGCCACATCTATTTGTTCGTCTACCCGATGGACAAACCATATTACCTTTAACCATGACCAAACTAACCATCAACTACTTTGACTCTTCACCTAAACTACATTGGTCTGAGGCCCTTCTAACAGGGGCTATGTAGGCAACACTTAGATGACATGACATCTTTTAGGGTTAGCTCAGCCACATCCATTTATTCATCTACCCGATGGACAAACCATATTACCTTTAACCATGACCAAACCAATCATCAACTACTTTGACTCTTCGCCTGAACTACATTGGTCTGAGACCCTCAACACAGGGGCTATGTAGGTAACACTCAGATGACATGACATCTTCTAGGGTTATCTTGGCCACATCTATTTATTCATCTATCTTATGGACAAACCATTTGACCTTTAACCATGGCTTAACCTGACCACACCAACCTATCAACCAGCCTAAACTACATTGGTCTGAGGCCCTTCAAACAAGGGCTATGTAGGTAGCACTCAGATGATATGACATCTTTTGGGGTTAGCTCAGCCACATCCATTTGTTTGTCTACTTGATAGACAAACCCTTTCAACCTTTAACCATGACTTAACCTCATCCAAACCATTTATAACCGACCCTCTTCCTCCCTTTTAGGGAGAACTACATTGGCCTGAGGCCCTTCCAAAATAGGGACTATGTAGGCAACACTCAGTTGACATGGGGTCTTCTAAGGTTAGCTCAACCATTCCTTCATCCATCCATCGAATGGACCAACTATCTATCTCGACTCGACTCGACCAACAACCTTGGAGATCGTGACTATCTCCTCAGACCACGACCATTTTTGAGACAACTTTGCCTTAGTTGTTTTGATTGCATATATGCTACCTCACGAATGGTTAGCAAAATTGTCTACAACCCACATTACAACCCTCACAAGTACTAGATTGTGAGCAAGTTGATCCCCACTACTTATGACATTTTTGTGTTTTCCAGGAGCACTTCCTAAGCCCAAGATACTTGGAACACGACAACCATTAGAGCTACAGCTTGGATCGAATAACCCAATTAGCTACGACTAAATGTTGGGGCCCAATTATTTCACTTTTAGCACTCCTCGACCTTTGACTATGATAATTTGACCTAACCATCTCATGAAGTGGTATACGCACAATCTTAACTTTTGTAGCATTCACACTCAACCTTCACCATATCCATCCACTATCTATCAAATTGGCACCCGATTTTAGGTTCCCTTCCCTCAACTCCCACTTTGAGGGGGAATACCTCATCCCATATCAGGGTAATCAACTCTTATTTTTGTCTTGTAGTTCATTAGAACAACCAACATGACAAAAAAGACCTCATCCCATACCTGGAGAAACTTACTCCTGTTTCTGTCTTGCAGTTCGTCAGAACAACCAATAAGACAAAAAGGGGAAAATGTAGACACCAAAATTGTGTCTACTCCTTGGTCAACTTCCCCCCTTGGTCCCCTTGGTCCACTTCTACACATTCCTAACCCACACACTTATTAATTTAAAATAATTATTTATTTTGAATTAATAACACCTCATCCATGACACCTCACCCCACCTTGGATACCTCTCCTTGGATGCCTCCCATCACCCTATGACCAATTTATGACCTATTTCAACCCTCTCACACTTATTTAATCTAGCCTTTGACTATTTTCCAATGACAATTAGACCTGGCAGTTGGAATAATGGGCAGAAGGCTTAAAATAGCTATTTTCCCATCTTTTAGCAGCCAACGTCAATTACTAGTTGACCGATGCCGGCGAGATCGCCGACGTTGGTCGCTTAAAACAACCCAAAGGAAAATTCTCTTCCCCCCAAGGATGCTAAAATCATAGCACTAGATCAATCAATCACAGACCTGAATGCTAACTCTCTTGCTTTGAATCCAACTTCTCTCTCTCTCTCTCTCTCTCTCTCTCTCTCTCTCTCTCTCTCTCTCTCTCTCTCTCTCTCTCTCTCTCTCTCTCTCTCTCTCTCTCTCATCTCTCTCTCTCTCTCTCTCTCTCTCTCTCTCCTAGACACAGACCAAGCATCACAGACTCCAGGTATTCTGCATTATTCACTCTACCCCTGATTGAAACATTGCAGGGAGTCTTCTACATCAGCCACATCATCAATAGGGCTTCTACACTTTTGGTTCTCTATCAAATATCTAAGTATCCCTCTTTTATTTCATTTCATTATTTAGAATGTATTAGTAATTGGTTCTCTAGTTACTACTTCTAAGCAATATTATCACCCAGAGTCAACTATCAATAGACCAGGCCTGAATTTCTTCCTAGAGAGGCTGAGAGGCCTTCCCCCATATCCTCACTCCTTTTGACAACCTATCCTCTACCCTTTTTCCCTCTTAAGACCATACTCTCTGCCCTGCACAAACCATTAGACTCCCACATACATTCTATTGATCATAGACAGAGCTAAAACTCATCCAGAACCTATCCAAGGCCATTGCCCTAACTGACATCGACCATATCCCCTACCGATGTTGGCATACTAACTGACATTGGCAACTTGACCAACTAACGCTTGCATAACTATCAATGTTGGTGACCATGGAAGACCGACAACAGAATATAGGTATGCATTGTCTTTATTTCTTTTGTTCAGTCTTTCACCATTTCTCTTTCTAGAAACATTCTCTTTTATCAAAAGTGTACTGTCATCCCTCAAGGAAGTCTTTGTACTTTTGGGACTGAGCTTTGCTTGGCAGTCCACCATACATCTATCTAACAATATCTTTGTTTGAGTCTCTTTCTTCTACAGGTGTCATCCTCCATAGCCAAAGAGGAGCTCCTTCAGTCGTCTGGATACGGTGCACAAACTTCATCCAGGTATCATCTAACTCCTAAGCATTAATCTTAGTTTTTTTACTTCTTTTGAATGTAGAAAAGCAAAAATAGTTGGAAACAACAACCAATGATATCAAATGAACTAAGCAGGTTCCAAATATAGATATGCCACTATCCCCTTCTGAGAACTAAGAGTTTGATGTAAATCAAATAAATTTTTAATTTAGGTAATCTAAGTGGGAGGATCCTTACCATCAAACTTACTCATGTCCACTTTTGGTAACATTGGTTTCACACCAAAACTAGAGTTGTTGGTGTTGAAAGGAGGACCTGAGTGATGAAGTGGAGGGTTGTTTAACTATAAATGAGATGAAAGGGTAGAAAATTGAGTATTGATCTAATTCAATTGAGTGTGAACCCCATTTATTAATTTTTACTTCTTTAAAATATTATTTTGAACTATAACAAAGACATCATGCCATAGCAATACCTTTATGTTATCATGAAGTTGAGAAATTAATAGATTTGAAGTTCCATATTCCATGTCAATGGTAGGACTCATAAGAGTTTCTTACCCCTCTTTTCTTCATTATGTACAAGGACTGACCATAGACAAACCCTAGGAGGGTTTTTACCTAAAAAAAGTGTAACAAGAGATGGTACCATTGTGATCACCTCACCAAGATGAATCTAATGACTACCTTTATGCACTAGGGTGAATATTTTGGCACCAAAAAAGTGTACCGATAAAATATACCATTGTGATCATCTCATCGAGACAAATCCAATGACTAAAATTATGCAAAGAAATTTTTTTAGTTTTTTTTTGAAAAACCATTTTAGATAATACTTCACTAATAAAAAAATTAATTCTTCCTAGTTTGCAAATATGTTTTTTTCTCTTTCCTCTCTTAGAAGTCACACCTCACCCAATCCAAAAAAACAATGCCATAGGAAACTTTCCCAAATCAAAGCTTGGATACCAATTATAATGAAATTACTTAATTGTTCACATAAAATGATTATATATCACATAGAATAAGAAAATATGAGATATCACACAATAATAATTGATAACAAAGTAGAATACTAGATAATATAACAAATTCACTTCAAGAGGGAAACCTCAAAAATAATGCACTAAGAGCAAAATACTTAACATGATGATCAAATACTAACCACTACCTCCTATATATAGTCTACTTAGCCATGATTATTCCATAAGATGACCTAAATAAGAACATAGAGAAATTTAACAAGAATATAAAAGAGGTATGTAAGCCAAAAGTCAGCCGCACATATCCTTAGACATGTCAAAGGTTAGTCACATAGCAGATGGCTTGGGGATGGATGACTTAGAGTTATAAAGTGTTTGGGTAAATATCTAAGGGATAGGTAATTTATCTATAGGAGGTGTGGTTAAAATGGGTGAGGATGAAATTAGGTGTGATGGTGTAACCAAAAGAGGTGATTGGGTTTGAGCTTTGTTTGGGGTGGCTGGTTTCCTTATTAAGGTAGAGGGGCGAGGTCCAAGAATAGAGGGAAAATTAGAGGGGGAGGTAAAGTTTTAATTTTTAAGATCTTCAATGGTTTTCCTCTCTTAGATTATTTGGTTAGGATTTTGTTTTATGGGCTTGGTGGGTTTAAATCCACTAATGGATGAGTAAGGTTTTGAGAAGGAAACATGCCAAGATTCGTGGTAGGTTTGGTTGGAATGATGAGAGGTGAATTGGTTACTTTAAGTAAGGTAGGTCAAGTTGATTTGGTGATGGTTTGGCTAGTAGAGGCATCTAATAGTTTGAGTGTGATGGTGGTGGGTTTAGTACGTAGAGTTATTAGGTTGGGTTGATAATGGTGTGGTTGGAAGTTCTTACTTGGTCAAGTAAGGAAGTTTGATATGGTGTTAAAATGTGGTATAAACAATGTCAAGTTAGGATAGGTATCCTATGTTTTGGACCAGTCAATAAAAATGTTAGTAGATAGGTTTGATCTCCTTGACATTGGTCTTAAAAGATAAGCCTGCACATGGAGAAAGGGGAGTGGATTATTATATGATGGAATAAAAAGGTATGGTAGGAATGGTTGTCTCCTATAGATTGTCCTCTAAAGGGGTTGGTTGCACCATTATCTCAATAGTTGGGGGAAGGTAAAAAGTTATCTCCTTTGTTTCAAATTTCAAAGGAGACGTTGGTGACTCCACTACCTCAATAAGTGGAGGGCATGGTAGGGTGGGTTGGATAGTGGTCTCCTCAACAACGAGTTCACTAAGCATTACATTAATAGTGTGTACCTCATGGGAGGATTTTGATTTTTTCTGTTGGTGGATAGATAATGGCTAGGAAATGGTTGTTTTAAGATGTCAAGTGATTGGGTTGGGGGTGCATTGGGGTTATATAGCATAATTTTCCCCTTGTTAATGAGATTTTGGATAATAATCTTAAAAGTTTTGTACCTAATAAAATCATGTCCAATTACATGATGGAAGACACACAATTTGTTTTCCTTATACCAAGTAGGTGCAAGATAAGAAGAGTTGAATTGTTATAGAGGTTTGATTAGAAGAAGTTGGATAGTGTTATATTTTAATAGTTTCTCCAATATCTAAGTGTACAACTTCCTTTGTAGTGTAAATTATCTTTGGTTATTTCATTTTAGATTTTTTGTATTTTTATTAGAGGAATTAGAAGAATTAGATTACTTAATAGTGGGTGGAGGGGTAGTTTTAAAGACAATCATGTTTGCGGTTCCCTTATTTTTGAGTTGAGTGTTATTTTTGTTGTTAGGTTTGGAGGATGAGGTCTCACTTGATTTGAAGGTGGATTTATTATATTTTAACTTTAATTTTCCCTCATCAATGACTCTATTTTATAGTTTGTAGGCCATAGTGAAAGCCTCATCAAATGTTTTGAATCTCTAAACTTGTAGAGGAAATGTGTTTGGCACATGCCTAGGTGAAGATATCAATCAGCTTAAGTTGGGGAAGAGAGAAAGAGAGTTGGTTTATGGGACTTCTCCAATGGGCCATGAAGCTAGCAATAGATTCATCATCAAAATACTATATGGAGTATAGATCATTGATGGAAACCTTCCTATATATGTTTATGGAAAAGTGGTATAGGAAGTTTTGGGCTAGCTGGGTGAAGAGAAGAGGGAGTGCTTGGGAATATCACTATACCAATCTAGTGTTGACCTTGATAAAAACATGGGAAAATTATGAAGGAGGAGAGCATCATTGTAGGTAATCAAGGTAGAATGGTTGCCTAAATGTCTTCAAATGTTGTTGGGGATCTTCCTTGCTTTTAAATTTAATTTTTTTTGAAATCTCCTATTAAGGTGGGTAAGGTTAGATAGGGATAAATGGGTGAATAATCTCATTATATATCTAGTCATACAATAAGATGTTCTAGTTAACAAAGATAGATGACTCTAGGGTGTTCATTTAATCCATTATCAATTTGATGAGATCAATTTGTGGTTGTGTACCCCCATAGTTATATGGTAAGTTTTGTTGGGTTTGGGTAGGCACAACATAAAGATATCAAGTAAAAGGTTGGGAAGTTGGCACATATTTGTATACATATGGGAGTGGCTGAGAGGGTGTTGGGTATAGGTAAGTAGATGTGGAATGTTTTTGATAAAGTAAGGCAAAAAACCAGGGGCCAAACCCTATACAGTCAAAAAAGACAAAAAGGCAAATAAACAAAAAAAGCCTTCAGAGAGATGATGGCATAGCTAAGAACAACAGACAAAAACAAAACACAAGCCATGGGAAGACTAGATTTAGAGAGGTCTCCCCTTACATAACTATTAATTTGATAATATCATTGAGTTTCTCATTCTCCACATTGTCAGCATACCCAGTATTACCCACCACTTCCAGCATAGACATGTTCAATAGAATTGTATTATGAAGCCCTTTGGCGAAGACCTTCTCCAACTTCTGAATGTGGTCCTTTAGGGCCCCAATTTCATTTTTCCAATCAATCTCATTCTCAGTGCCCTCACTAGCTTCCTCGACATATATTTTCCCCTTATTGTCAGTAGTTCCCATAGTGTCAGTACCTTACTCCTTAGTAACCTCAAAATCCCT
Source organism: Torreya grandis (assembly GCA_037957365.1). NCBI lineage: Eukaryota > Viridiplantae > Streptophyta > Pinopsida > Cupressales > Taxaceae > Torreya > Torreya grandis. Next base: position 3,263,399 of record JARHVA010001235.1, on the reverse strand, counting down.
AGTAACCTGTTTCCCTCTAGTGTCCTCTAAAATTTCCTAGAATTCTAGCTCCTTAGACTCTTCCTCCTGGGTTGCTTCTTCTAAAGCACTTTCTAAATAATCAATCAGTCTAGCCTTCGAGGCTAGTTTACCAGTAATCCACCCTAACCTTCACACTCTAGAGGGGAATCCTTCCTTATTAATTTTGGAAGGCTTGTGATATTTGCCACCTTGGCCCCCCATGGCCCTACCTAGATTCCTATGGGTCCCTTCCATAGTCTCTTTAATATTTTCTTCCTCTTCATCAACCTTTCTCTTCTTACCCTTCTTGCTTGCAAAGGAGCCAGGGTATCAATAGGGGTCTTTTTAGGGTCATCAATATGCCTCATTCCTAACAAGTCATCTTATTTTGAATGATCTCCCTAATGTTTAAGGGAATATGAACACCTTGTCGCCACACCCTCCAACCTAAAAATTGTTGCCCAAGGTTGGCACAAGCATCAACGACCCTATTGCCTTCTATGTAGGTATGAGAAATCTCAACTTCAAAAAAAATTTGTAAAAGAAATTGGATATCAGTAATGATGTCTTTTAGCTTGATTCCCATGTTTGAAGCTTTATTAACAGCATCTATGACCATCTTAGAGTCTCCTTGTATATTCAAGTTCCTTATTCCTAGGGATATAACTAACTTTAATCCCCATAGTAAAGCCATTACTTTAGCATAGTTATTGCTCTGGCATCTAATTCCACCAGCATAGACAACAGGCATCCATCCTTTATCATTCCTTATAATTTCTCCTCCACTAGCTTTACCATCCAACTTGGATGCCCCATCAAAGTTGAGTTTCATCTAGTTAGGTTTAGGGGTGATCCATTTAGTATTAAGTCTCTATAGAATTTTGGAGTTATTATACCTAGGGATCTAGTTTAAAACCTTCCATTTGGCTACAATTTGGATTTCAATTTGAGATAGGGGTTTCTTCACAACATGAATATGAGCTATTGTAACACTTTCCATAATGGTCTTAAGAAAGGAGTTAAACACTTGAGAAGCATTTCTAGCAGTGTCCCTAAAATTTTTGTGATTGTGCTCTTTCCATAAAGTCCAACTCAAACATGGTAGAGCTTGCTTCCATAATTCCATAAGCTAGGGATGTGTGAAGGTTGGGTTCCAGCTGAGAATTACTTCTTTAAGGTCAAAATTGCAGACCCATTCAATACCAAAGTTGTTAAGTATTGTGCCCCATAATTCCCAGGCAACTCACAGTGGATAAAGAGGTGTGAAACTGATTCCTCTTTTGAACCACATAAGAAACATCTGTTAACCAAAGTAAACCCTCTCTTTTGAAGGTTATCCTGAGTAAGGATTTTGTTATGAGTAGCAGCCCACCAAAACATGTTAATTTTTGGAATAAGTTTATGATTCCAAACCTTTTTCCATACATCTTTATTCTGAGCTTCAAGAATGAGCAGATGGTAAGTAGATTTGATAGAGAATGATCCATTCTTATCTAGCCACTAGTATTGTTCATCCTCCCAGGGAAAGAGAGGGATTCTAATCTCCTGAATACACTATTGGATCTCTCAAACTCTTGAGAAAAGCTCAGGCCAGTGCACATAGCAATCCAAAAGATTTTTATAGCTCTTCATCCCATTGTTATTTTCCATACAATCACTGACCCTATCTCCAAAAAATTGGGTAGTCAAGTTAGCAATATCTCCATAGTTTCCCTATGTGATGAGAGCCTTGTCCTTTAACCAAATATCATCCTAGAATTTAATATGCCAGCCATTTCCAAGTTTCCATCTAATTCCCTATTTGAGAAGGCTTCTACTTTTTAGCATTTTATTCCATATCACAGATCCCTGGGGTAATCCCGTCTATTGAAGAAAGTTGGAATCATCAATGCTATGCATGTATTTGGCATACATTATTTCCCCCCAATCATTGTTTTTATGAATTAGGTTCCAACTAAATTTTGAGAGAAGGGCTTTGTTCATGTTCCTGATGGACCTAATATTAAGTCCACCATGAGATTTTGAAAGACACACTTTTTCCCATCTGACTAAAGACATTCTCTATTTGTCTTCCACTCTCATCCATAAAAATTTCCTTTGGATCTATTCCAGTTTCTTAGTAAAATATGTAGGAATTTTAAAAAGAGATAGGAATTATGTAGGAATACCTTGCAGCGAAGCCCGAAGAAGTTGCAGTTTACCAACAATGCTAAGTAGTTTCCCCTTCCAACCAAGAAGTTTCTTCTACATTCTTTCCACAATTCCATTCCAAAATCCAGGAGATACCTCTTTGATCGAGAGTGGGAGACCTAAGTAGGTAGGTGTTAGGCTAGCTTCAACACATTCTAATATATCAATGATTATATGTCTAAGTTCATTAGGAGTTTTGAAGAAATCCACATTGCTTTTCTAGAAATTTATCCTTTGTCTTGACTCTCTAGCATAATTATTTAAGATATTTTTCCATCTTCTAGATTTAATCACCGATGAGATGCCAAAGAATATGGTATCATCCACAAACTACTATACCACCATAGGATGAAGGGAGGAGGCAGGTTTGATGCCCACTAGCTTTTTTGAGGCTATATCTACTTATATGTATCTTCCAGTGCCTCAGCCATAATGATGAATAAGTACGAGGAGAGAGGGTCTCCCTGACAAATTCCTCTTAAGGATGAGAAAAACCATCTAGGAACACCATTAACTAGCACTAAGAATTTTACAAAAGAGATCGTGTTCCATAACAAGTGAGACATTTTATCATTAAACCCAAATTTTTTGATCACTTGGAATAGAAAAGTCCATGAGAATCTATCATAAGCTTTAGAAATATCAAGCTTGAGAGCCATCCCAGGGATTCTACTCTTATCCATGGAGTGAATAGTCTCATGTGTGGTGATCACAGCATCAATAATCTGCCTGGGTGAGATGAAACATTTTTGAGCAGGAGAAATAATTTTGTCTAGCAAAGGTTGAATCCTCATGACCAGCATTTTAGTACATAAATTATACATAGTGTTGCATAGACTAATGGGATTGAAATCAATGAGGTGTGAAGGTTGTGATTTTTTAGGAACAAGTACTATGAAGGTATTATTAGCTTGTTTCAAAAGTTTACCTGATTTGAGAAAATCCACACAGTAGTCGTGAGGTCTGCTCCTATTATCTCCCAATATTCCTAAAAGAATATAGGAGGAAAGCCATCAAGACCCGAGGATTTAAAATCACCCATGGAGACTAAAATAGCATCGACTTCTTCCTCAGATATAGGCTTTAACATCTCTATATTATCTTCTTCTATTATCAAACAGGGGATTTTATCAATAAATTGATTCATAGGTCTATCAATTACATCATTATTATTTTCTTTCGTAAGTAGATTCTAAAAGAAAGCCCTATCTTGTTCCCTTATTTCATTATCCTCAGTAATAATGTCACTATTATCTAGGACAAGCTTAATTATTGAGTTGGCTTTCCTATGTTTCATAGCTGAGAGATGAAAAAAGGTAGTGTTTTTATCCCCCTCTTTAAGCCACTGAACATGAGATTTCTATTTTCAGAAAACCTCTTCTCCTTCCATAAGATTCTTCCATTCTAAAGATAGGATATTCTCTTCTTCTAAAGTGTCCTTAGAGTCATCCCCTTGATCTATCAGTTGCTTTATATCCTTGAGTTTTCCCACTATATTTTTCTTCTGCTGGAAGACCTGCCCAAAGCTGTATCTATTCCATCCATGAACTTCTTATTTAATGTGTTGGAGTTTCTTGACTATTCTAAACATAGGAGTACCTTGAATAGGAATTTTCCACCATTGGTCCACCATTTGTCTAAAGTCTTTGTGTTTGATCCACATATCTTCAAAATAGAATGGGGAAGGTCTAGAATGTCCCTGTTCTCTCCAACTGAGGAAGATCAGGCAGTGGTCAGACATGGTTCTAGGGAAAGCCTACGCCTGCATATTATGATAATCCTTCCAGTTGCTTGATATAATAAATTTGTCTAATTTAACTTGAATCATTTTATCTCCTCTTCTTCTATTAGTCCAGGTAAAATTTTGGTTTTGCAGCTCTATGTCCAATAATCCCCAATCATTGATGAATTCAACAAAGTTGAACATGTCTGAGTAATCCATAATTCCACCCTATTTTTTAGAAGGATATAGAGGAGTGTTAAAATCTCTAGCTAACATCCATCTAATGTTCTTGGGATTATTCCTAAAACTACTTAGGTCTATCCATAATTTATGTCTCAAAGCTCTATTATTCGGTCCATAGACATTAATCAATGACCAGTTCAAAGATTTCATAGAAAAATTGGTAATCAAGAAGTGTTTATTATAATCCATAAGAGACCCCTAGATTTTAGCACTATTCCACATAGTGACAATCCCCCCTGAAGCCCCTTCAGTAGGACTAATGCAAAAAGCCACCTTAGGCCATATATAGGCAGTAATTTTTGTAAAATTCTCCTCATTCATCTTGACTTCTTGAAGTAATAAAATATCTAATTTATTATCTAAAATGTAGTTTTTAACCTCAAACTACTTTGAGGGACTATTAAATCCCCTCAAGTTCCAAGATAATATTCTCATTTAGAGGGTTTAGGGGGTTGGGTCTCCAATGTATTCTATTTACCACTGGCAATCTCCCTAGCAATCTCTCTTTGTCTTGTTTCTCTTAGGGTTGGCCTCCCTTGTTTGGGCTTAGTGCCAACATCTACAATTTTTTTTACCTTTTCAATTCTTTTTCTTTGGGGTAACCCATTCCTCCTGTTCATTACCACCACTTTGTCATGTTATACCTATTGCTAAGTAGTTTCCTACTTGGTCTCTAACTTCTAGAGCATGGAAAATATCTGTATTTAGCTATGGGTCTACTTCTCCTTTAGTGGGACTTTTTGGAGTTACTTCTTCCTGTCCAACTCTTAGAACTTTATCTTCTTCATTGACTTCCTCTATCAAAAGGTTACCTCTTTCTCCTTCCTTAGACATATTAGTCTATTTTTATAGAGGGTTGGTTGTGTTAAATATAGCCTTCTAACTATCAGTTGATACTATATTTTCCTTTGGGACAGCTTTTCCCTCACTATTAGTGATATCCTCCTTTCCTATCTCCTCCTTTTCCTTTCTTGTGTTGTTGGGATTTTCCAAATTACTCTCCATTTCCTGCTTGTTCTTTTTGTAATTGAGAGCCTGATCCTCCCCTTCAATCTAGGAATCATCTTTCCTCCGCTTTTGCTTTGTTGTGCATTATGTCATTAAATGTCCCTTTCTCTTACATATTTGACAAAAAGTGGTAGCATTTTCATAAGTGATCAACTGAGTCCAGGTCCCATATTTAGAGTTTAGCTCTATGGTCATAGGGAGAGTCCTATTTATTTCAACATTGATACAAAGTCTAGCGTACACACATCTGGACTTTGTTCTGGTTGTATGAATTATAGTGACATATTGGCCAATATAATTGCTAATAGCTATGAAAAAAATTCATCCTAGAATTCCAAAGGGAACCCTAACAGTCTTACCCAAGTAAGAGCATACTTATTAAGGTTTGAGTTAGGATCAAATCCTAGTTTCCATGAGCATAGGGCAAGAGAATGTGGGCCATACAGCCATGGTCCTCCAACAAGAGTAGCGATCATGTCCTCCCTATTCATAAAACTAAAAAGGAATAGGCCTCTTGCCATGGTAGTGATCGAAACACTACCCTTAACTTTCCACCTAGACAGAACCCATTTCCTAATCATTTTGATACTAAGACAGAAAGAAAAAAACTTACCTACCAATGTAAGGTCCATGGAGCCCTGATTTCCTCCACCAAATCATCTGGGATATGCAGGGTTGTGCCCTTTGAGATAACAAGGAGGCTCATCATGCTTTTTGAGGGGCACGTCTTTTCACCTATAAGTGCCTTCTTCCATCCATTGGATGGTCTATCCACTACCAAATTTTTGAATAGATCTGCAGAGGCACTGCCACCAGTAGTATCCTCCATTAGATCCATGATCCTATCGGTCACACTTAGGGGGGCCAACTTGGCAGGAAAAAACTAGTTTCAAATGTTGTCCACACGTACCCATTTCAAATGTTGATATTATTAGATGTGGAATGTTAGGTAGAGGATGGGGTGATATATCCTTTTGGGTTCAAGACATAGATAGGGATAGGTGCAATAGGTATTTTTTAAGAATTTGGTATGGTTTGAGTTGGTGGGATAGTTAGGTTTGTAAGTTGGGAATAGGTGGTGATCTTGGTGCTAATGGGTGCAAGGGTGGAAGGTATAGTAACCATAGAGATTTGGTGTGGAATAGAGGTAGGTGGGTTGGAAAATAAGAGGGAAAGTAATAAAAATAGTATAAGATACTCATACTATAAAAGGGGTATGGTTAGCCAAAGGCTAGGTGGCTCCTATGTTAAAGGAGTTATTAGTTGGGGTAGAGGGTGTTTGGTTTTTGATTAGTTGGGTAGATTAGTTTTGGTTAGTGGTGTCAGTAGGATTGTTGGTAGAAGATGAGTCTTGGGTAGGTAAAGGTTTAGTGGAAGTGGGGGCACTAGAGGTGGTACCTATAAGTTGGAATGACATCCCATATGGTGGATCAATAGGTTAAACCAAAGCTAGTGTAGGATGAGAGATGATGTTGAGGTATGGTTGAAGGGTCATGGGGCTGTTATCTAAGAAGGCAACAAAATCCACATATTTTTAAGAAACTATCTAAGGAATAATAGGACTATTAGAAGGATGGGGGGAACTATTCTACATCTGATATGTAGCCCATGGATGAAGAGGAAGATGGATGGTTAGGAGGTGGATCCTAGTTTACTTTATTTCTTAGTTGTTGCCTAGTTAAAACTATGCAAGTAAGGAGAAGAATATGATACAAGAAATATCATAACTCAAAAAAAGAGAACATAATAAAAATCAAGTAATCAAAACACACACTAAATTAAGTTATATCCTAAGGTTCATTTTAGTCTCTCTTGTGGCTTATGATTAAATTTATAAGAATTATGTGACTTAAATTGGCTTGTAGAGTAATTACTAGAAAATAAGTCTATGGTTAGTTTTAGGTTTTGTTTAGGCTCTCAAAGTGATCTATATTATAAATTAGTATGTGGCTTAATATTGGGGCCTACCCCTTCAATTCACACACTATAGTAATAAGGGTGTCAGGTTCTTAGACAAGATATATTAATTACCAGAGTTTATACTCAACCAGATAGCTGATTTGGTTTTGCCTTTGGTGATGAAATCCATGTAGGATAGCTAGGAAAGGTCACCACTATTTAATATAATCCTAGTTGGGCCTTATGCCAATGCTTGATGCTTTATTAGGTGTAAGTGGTTTGGTATTATGTGTGTGTGATAAGAGTGAAACTATAATTAAATTACTTTACTTTAATTTAAACTATACGACCTCAATTTGTAACTAACCAATGTATGCAATCAATTTTAATCCCAAAAAAGAAACTTTGATTTCATTGTATGAATAGGAAGATAAGAAGAAGAAAGCACCTAGATTAAATTATGAACCCAAGAAAAGAATCAAAGGGTCACGTCGTGTATGCTAAAATGTTTCAAATAAATTTCATTTATGTTCTTTAGAAGAAGGAGAAAATAAAATCGAGAAGGGTATGGTATAAAAAATTGATATGTTGTGTGTACATTGGTCTAGATGAGTGTAGACACTCCTCTTTGTCTTGGGAGGAATGACCTATAGATAATAAGTACTATAAAAAATGGTTGATTATTTAGATATTTGGGTAGATTTCCTAGAAATATAGATCCAAGAAGCATGATCTTCCTTAGAGGCTATCAATCCACACTTTTTATATAATCAAGTTTTGAAAGTGAAAGATAAATTACTTGCATATATCATAGAAAGTACTAAAATTAAGAGCAAGAAGTGTTTGATAAAATAATAAATGAAATTGATTAATTATAAAAGTGAGTCAATACTAAGGCTAAATAGGTTGGGTATGATTCAAAAAATTCTCTTCTTCTAGGTTAGGGCTCTATTATTAGGAAAGGAATCTAAAAGTGAGATTTGGTTGAGGTCTAGTGGGTGAAAATATCTTGTTATTATTTTGTCACATAATGACCATCAATGATTTGGGTAACTATTGGTGATTAGGGTAACCATCAATGGTTGGGGTAACTATCAGTGGTTGTGAGAGACTATTGGTAGTTAGGGTGACCATCAGTGGTTATTATGGGTTAGTTCTAGTCAAGAAAAGGTAATTTTAATAAGGTCATAAGATGGAATTTTGAGATATGGGTTTGGTTTGGGTTGATTTCAAAATAATGTAACTGATTATTGAAGATAGATACTTAGCTTATGGGGTTTTGATCTTGATTAACGATTGATGTAGTTGACTAAAAAACTCATTGATGGAGTTTGGGGAAATTTAAATAGAGTAATGGTGCTTGGTTTTTGACTAATGGATGGAATCACTTTGGCTCTCTATCATAATTTCTAATTCACTAAATCACTAGAATAGGACACCTTCAAAATGAAGTATAATGTAATGGGCTTTGGTTATGGATATAGATGATTGACTAATTTTGGACCTAGATTCACCCTCTCCTCCCCTCTCTTTATAGTAAGAAGAGGTTTAAAAATATATTGAAAAGAGGTTTAAAAACTAATTCAAATATAGATTCCACATGCATTGGATCACAAAAATTAGATGAGCTAAATATAAAAAAGCAAGTTGTAGTTGACTATAATTTAATTGTTTAGGTAGTGAAAACTTGACTATCGATGGTCAAGCCTAACCATCGATGGTTAGGGTGACCATTAGTGGTTGAGGGTAAAAGGATAAGTTTTTTAAAAGGTAGGTTAGAGGGCCAGTTAGCTAATCAACTAACCTGAATTAGGTTTTATTTATGATCAAAAGGTCAAGGTTGGTCCCTAGGGGGCATAGGAGTATTTCAACACTTGAAACTATAGTGTGTAGTTTTCTAGTGTCTACATCTATAAATGTTTTCAAATCCAACAATAAGAAAGTACCCCCTTTAAGAGATGATAGAATCTCCCCTATCACTATGCATATAATTTCTTACCATGACTACCTCAAACCTCTCCTTGATAACATTCTTCTTTGACCATGCACTACTATATGAAGCAAAAACACATAATATCAAGAAGATAGGAGTGATCACACCTAAATAATAGTAATAAAAAATACATCTAAGTCATCTAAAATTAGGCACTATTGGAGACATAAATTGCACCTTAGATGAGTAAAAGAGTGTTCATGTCCCTACCCAAATCTAATCTAACATGGGAATGACCCTAAGCTATGGGTTAGGTAAACTTGGGTCAGATCTCTAGTATTTTTAATTAATCTATCTCATTTGATGCATCATTTAGCTCATTTTCACTAAAACCTACTTATTACTGAGGTGAAAAGGGAGAGAGAGAGATAACTAAAAGGGAAATCTAAACTAATGTTGGTGATGCACCTAAATTGATTTATCATCCACTCTACTTGAACTTATAAAAACTCTAACGAGATAAGAAAAAGACTAGATCTACAACTCTAAATGTATGTTATGCATCAATATTTCATGTAGAGGTTCATCAAGTGATCAAAACTGAGGGAAGAGATGGAGAGGCCTAGTTTAAGGACTAACTAGTTAATGTATCCACATGCTAGCTTTAATCAAATGACATTAAAAACTAAACATGACCTGCATAACAAAATAAACTAGTAGCTAGGTGAGATCATGACTTGATAAGGGAGAGAATTATACCACATATACAAATCAAACTAACATGAATATATTATACCAAAATAATTAAATTGTAAAATAGTCTTCTATTCATATCAAGAGGTTAAAAATCTCAATATTGGTAGAGTCTAGTCATGGGGAACATGCATGGGGGAATGGGAATGAGAGAGATGGGGAACATGTATGGGGGAATGAAGGAGTCATTAATTATCAAGAAATATGGTGGTAGTTCATTGATTATTTTTTGTACACATGCCTTCTTCTAATCAAGACTAATCCTTTTCAATAAGTTAATTTGCATTTGGATCCAATAATCTTCAAGATTTCTCATTGGCTAAGAGATCCACTAGAAGATAAGGGTTTTTTTATCATTATGACTCATGACTAAATTTGTTAGAGAAAAGATCTTTAAGATGTGAATATAATTAATGCTCCAACTACTTCTCCGACCATTAGTTCTCTTTATTTTGATTCTCCATGTCATCTCCACTTTCTTCATTGTGAGGGAAAGGTCCTTATATCCTTGGGCCTAATAGAGCCATTATTATATCCACCTCGAGATGCTATTTTTTAGAGCTATTACTATATCAAAATATGAAACACTTTTTCATTAACCACATATTTACCCCATTTTAATATCTAAGCATAGATCTTTTTTATAAATTGAAAACCAATCTCCTTTATTGGTTTTCCCATAGATATTATATCAATGATGACCCATAGATCACATATATGCCTTCTTGATCTTTACATTAGGTCTAAAATAGACATATCCTACCTCTAGACCTTATGGAAGCTGAGAACTTATTATATGCATGGTCAAAGAATAATTATACAAATTTATAAAATAGGGTCAACAAGTTCTAAATCTTCAACCAAAGGTCTTGAGATGTGATGTAATGGTGATGGATCTTTATCAACAATGATAATTCACCATTAACAACCTTGACTATATAACTATGTACACCTAATGGTGTTGGACAAGATCTAATGGTAGCATATGCCCATTGAAACATTGTCTTTGGTTTGACCTTGGTCAAATGTTTTACCTCCACTTGAAGTATTTAGCTTTGAATTTTAATTCTATTCATTGTTCTTGATCTAGGACATCTCATATTGTGTCAACTATAGCTCCTCATTTGCTCTATAGGATCTTGTTGACTCTTTGACCTCTCACACACCATATATTTTATTATGTATGATTAAACATGATCCATATATCTTATAATAGATTAAAATTCTTGTGAAACTTGGTAGCTTCTCATTATCCTTTGAGGTCCATTGACCTGTTGACTCATTGCTCACCATTGATTTGATTTGTATGAGTGAACACATATCATTGATATACCTAGACCCACTAACATTTGTTAGTCAATGTATACCATTAGATATTTATCAAGACACCCAAAATATTAACACTTTTTATCTTATCACTTATTCTAACCTTTTGACTTGATGCTCATTGTTGATCTTGATTATATGATTGAATGCATGTTGTTAGATATTGAGATCCACTGACACTATTAGATTGACCCCTCACCATTATATCCTGACCTTATCTCCTTATATTTTGACACTTTTCACTCTCACATTAAACTTTGGGATATTTTAATTCCAATGGCTACTTCATGAAGATTAAACTTGACATCTACGCGCCTATTTCATTTTACAAGTCTAACTTTGAAGCTTTATATATTGAGAAAGAAAGCTCATCAAGACATGAAATTTATAGAGGATTATCTTGGAACAAATAAATTAATGTCCATGTGTTCTTTTAGCCTTTTAAAATTCCCTATGTGTATTTATAAAATACACAATTGAGCTAACCCATTCATTTATGCATGACATCCTATGATGGTTTGGTCTTCCAAATCTTGTACAAGTCATTTGATCATTCACTCAAAAAAGAACTTTGCTCATATGTTCAATCCAAGAATTTTTTTGGTATGTGGGAAAAATTTGGCCAAAATTTTTGGTGACTCATAGGGAAGCATACCTCTTATGCTTGATAACCCATACTAGTTGCCTTGTCTGATCTGTTGGGCATGGAGTCTCTTCTCTAGTTCAACATATTGATTCAAAGTTAAAAACTAGATACCAACCTCTAGATAACCTTTCTTGAAAAAAATAAGGACCAAAAAGGAAAAAAATAAAATAAAATTCCCAAGGCACTTATGAAGGGAAATACATAATATAAAGGAAATTCACCTGCACAAAGAAGGGACCACTAACCTATTGTTCTAGAACAACACTTGGAGAAAAACAAACAAATAATTATGTACAAGGAACCTAACTAACTAGGACAAAAGAATTATCCACCTAGATTAAAAGGAAAACTCATAGACTCACCTCAGGGATGAGATGGAGAATGACATATCACATGTTCCCTTACAAGCCTAGTGGTTCAAGAAGCAAATCTTTTCTTTTCCAACTCCTTTGGCATACTCATATATGGAATGGTAGGGGAAAAATAACCTCCAATTTAAACATACTCACTTAGTGTCTCTTCCTCTTTACCAATATCCAACTTAAATTGGTGTCTTAAAGGATACCCTTTTGTAGTGGCAATCCTAATAAGAGGCCCTAGCTTAGATTCAAGATTCATTCTTTCATAATCTGGTTGATTAGGCTAATCACCAAATAGACCTATATTACCTTTTGTAAACATACCCATGTATGTAGGCCCACCAAGGAGCTTGTAGCCCATTATAAAGATATGAAATAATTCCATGTCTATAATGAACTCTTTAGGTGAAAGTATTGAATGACTTCCCACTCCATGTTCTTTGATTTGGTTGACAAGGAAACTCTATTTGGCTATAATCAGACCATTGTCCTCCTAAAGAAAGGTATATATTCTTCCTAAAACTTCAATAAAGTCTTCTAATGGGCCTTTTGGTTGATTGGTGACCTCTGCTTGCCCCACAAATTCAACTATTTGATCAATTATTATTTCTATTTCTTGATCCTTTATATAAGATGGTAACTCATTTGAGGAGTTTATATCCTCAACTTCATTCTCAACATAAGATGGTATCTCTACTTCCTCCTCCTTGAAGGTAAAAATATGAGACATATCCAATTCTAATGTAACTTGAATTTTTTTGGCATCCCCTTTATATAAGAAGATCATGAAGATTAGAACCTTGAACTTCTTGATCTCTTCTAGCTCCTTTACTTGATCAAATGGACCAAGCATAATAGGATCCTCATGATACAGGGTAGGCATCACATAATTTTAGTACATAACCCATGAAGGTTTCCAAGTTTGATATGGATGGTTTTCAGGAGGAATGGTAGTTGGATTGGGAAAAGGGACAACTATCTCTTAGGGAGGTAGGATGTTTGGGACTTTGAATGGAATAGGTGTAGGATTTGGTAGTATGGATGGGTCATGAGGCATAGAAGGAATTGGTGTGAAATTTGTTACCTTTATGGATTGATCTTTAAGGAAGGAGTCCATGAAAATGGTAACAACCTTTATCTTATATTATTTAAATTAATTTATCTTTACATCTTAAAATATTGAAACATGATCACCCTTGACCATTGGTGTCTCAATTATGAGCTCCTCTACTGACTCTAATAACTTCATCATTATCAATTATGATTTGAACATGGAGTTCACTTCTTACCTCTTAAAAGGGTGACATAGGATATTCTTGGGATGACTCTAAGAGAGATGAGATATATGTGACACCTCCTTAGTCTAATTATTTATATTTCATATTCATGTCCTCCCACTTCTTTTACATATTACTCTAGATATATTTTTAAGATGTAAATGACTTATACTCCTAAGGAGGGGCAGGTGGGGATTGAATTACTTGGGATTTGCTTAAATTCATGATTTGGTTCCAAGATGGGAATTATGGATAATGGTTCTCTTGCATAGTGTGCATTATGGCTTAGGGAGTGAAAGGAGGTATGTTCAATTAAGGTGATGTTGGTTTTGTATCTTCCAATTTCTAGTAAAAATGTTTATCTATAGATTCAATTTTCCGAGTAAGGGAGGCCTAAAAATCAAACCTTGAGTTCTCATTATGGTTGGCTCTTTAAACACAAACTTTCCTTTCTTCCTAAACACTCCCTTGGATATATTTTCATGAGGGGAAGGTTGAGAGGAGTTGGGGGGAACTATGATGGATTTGAAAATCATGTGGTGAGGACTTATGAGTGGTGATGGGAAGATCAACATGTGTTTGATATGGAGTGAATGAGGGAAGGTAGGGTGGGTGGTGGGGTGTTTGATGTTCTTCATGGACTCCTAACTTCTCCTCAATCTTGGAGATGAGTCTATCGATGTCAAAAATACCACTATTATTTTTATAATAACCTCTCCTAAGAAATACATCCACTCCTTTACCTACTATACTAAATTCCTAACCCCTATAATGATATGCTTTAGAATATTTTCACATACCCCTTCAACATGTCAATGTTTGTCATATTCTTCTCTTGGATTAATAGAGATTTTTTAAGGCTATATATATAATGTCTTGGGGTATGAGTAGGCTATTCAAGAATTACATGTACCTACCATGACTGATCAAGAGGGTTATCATAGGATTGATCTATGTCACCATACTACTAGTAAGGATCTATATATATATGGTAATGGTCATCATAAGTATGATATGGGTCATGAGGATGGTAAGAGCCATGTTCTTGACATTGAGGATCACAAGAAAATTTATAAGGTTCAATATAGCTTTGATATAACTCTTGGTAAGGTTGATTGGGCTCATATGGATCATGAGGATCATATTGGAACTACTAATAAGTAGGTGAATGATAGGGGTATTCACCATAGTTATTTATATCAACTTCATATGTCAAATGAGATGTGAGAAATGACTAAAATATTTTATGAGACATATATGGGTTGCTTATGACTAGTAGTTTGGATTTAGAGTTTCCATTGATGTTCACTTGATTGCTTACAAATGTTAATTAGAGGAAAGACACACCAATAATATTTCCATTATTTTATACCTTGGTCCCACCAGGTGTGCCATAACTATCGAAGACATATATTTCACCCTAGTTGAGCAAAAGATTGTTCAAGTCACCTACTCAAATCTAGTCTAACATGGGAATGATCCTAGGTTTTGGTTTACCTAAACTTGAGTTAGACCTCTAAGATTTTTAACTAAGTTAGCTCCTCTGATGCATCATTTAGTTCATTTTCACTAAAAATTACTAATAGTTGGTGTGAAATGGGGAGAGAGATAAATAAAATTGAAATATAAGCTAATTTTGATGATACACCTAAATTAATTGCTCATCCACTCTATTTGAATATCTAAAAATATTAATGAGACAAGCTAAAGATTGGATCTACAACTCCAAATGTTTATTATGCATCAATATTTCATTCAAAGGTTTACCAAGTGATCAAAACCTAAGGGAAGTGTTGGAGAGGCTTGTTTCAAGGTAATGACTAGTGAATGTATCCACATGCTAGCTTCAATCAAATGAAATTAAACACTAAACATGACTTACATAATAAGATAAACTAGTACCTAGGTAAGATTAGGAATTGAAAAGGGAGATACTTCTACCACATATACAAATCAAATTTACATGAACACATTATACCAGAATCATGAAATTTGAAAATAATCTTCTATTCATCTCAAGAGGTTGTAAAGCTCAATCTTGATAGAGTGTAGTCATGCCCAAGAGAGGGATCCATTTTAAGGATCACAATCCTATAGTATAATGGGAATCAGAGAGATGGGGAACATGCATGGGGGAATGGAAAAGGAATCCTTAATGATCAATAAATGTGGTGGCAATTCATTGATTACTTTTTATATGCATGCCTTCTTCCAATCAAGACTAATCCTTTTCAATAAGTTAATTTGCATTTGGCTCTAATAATAATTAATATTTATCATTGGTTATGAGATCCACTAGAATAAAAGGGTTTGTTTTTCATGATGAGTCATGACTAAATTTTTTGGAGAAAATATCTTTAAGATCTAAATAGAATCAAAATTCCAACTACTTCGCTAGCTACCATCTCTCTTTGTTTTGATTCTCCATACCATCTCCACTTGCTTCATTATGAGGGTAAGATACTTATATCCTTAGGCCTAAAAGATCCATGATCATATCTACCTCAAGCTATTTGTTTTTTAGAGCTATGACTATATCAAAAGATGATACACTCTTTCATTAATCACATATCTACCCATTTTTGATATATGAGCATAGATCTCTTTCATAGATTGAAAACTAATCTCACTTATTGGTTTTCTCATAAATATTATATTGATGAGAACCTATATATAAAATATATTCCTTCTTTATTGTTATGTTAGGCTTAAAATAGACCTATCATAACTCTAGACCCTATTTAAGATAAGAACTCATTATATGC
This sequence comes from Torreya grandis, assembly GCA_037957365.1. Taxonomy (NCBI): domain Eukaryota; kingdom Viridiplantae; phylum Streptophyta; class Pinopsida; order Cupressales; family Taxaceae; genus Torreya; species Torreya grandis. Next base: position 3,247,277 of record JARHVA010001235.1, on the reverse strand, counting down.
ATGGTCATAGAATAATAATTCAACTTTGGAAAATGGGGTCGATAGGTTCTAAATATTTGACTAGAGGTTATAAAACATAAATTAATGGTGATGGACATTTATTGGAAATGGAAATTCACCATTAAAAACCTTGACTATATAAATATGTCCACCCAATAGTGTTAGAGCAAAATCCAATGGTAGTATATGCCCATTGAAACATTGTTCTTGGCTCAACCTTGGTCACATGTTTTACCTCCACTTGAAGTTTCTAGCTTCAAATTTTAATAATAGCCATTGATATTGATTTGGGCCTTCTCATATTGTACCAATTATCAGCTCCTCATTTTTTCTATAAGATCTTGTTGACTCTTTGACCTCATAAACTCTGTAGATATGCTTCTATATGATTAAATTCAAGCCATAGATCTTATGAAAAATTAACATGCTTGTGACACTTGGTAGCTTCTCATTATCCTTTGGGATCTATTTTCACATGGATTTTCACCCTTTGATGAGATGTCTTAGCTATCCTCATCCACGTGGCACAATTGAAACACCTCTAGGCTATGGGTGAGCCTTAGAATGAGGTGAATCTCTCAATAGGGATAACTCCCTTGATGTACCACTTGTAGATCATTACTAAACCTAAAATTTTTGAGGAAAAAGAGAGAGAGAAAACTGAAATTAAACTATCTTAAAAGAGGTTATACATAAAATTAGTTTGATGACTACCAACCAATTACATGTTACACATGAGAACAAGGGACTAACCAAACATACACTTCTCCAATCTGCATATTCTCACATCAATGTTTCATTATGAGGTTATGGTGAATGTTTAGGATAGGAAGACTAGATAAGAGGTATTTTATGACACTATTGAATATTATAACTCACTCAAACTTGAAACTTCTTAGAACACTTCACATGACCTATAAGAAGAAGCTTTCCAACTATAAATATGTGACAGAATGAGACAACATGCTAAGGAAACAAGATTCATCACTAAAAAAGATCAAACATCCAATTAAAAAACACTATGAATAGTCATGGAAGAGTTATAAATTATTATTATTTATTAATCTATGGTATGCAAATGAGTAGGGCTTTGCCATACTTAGGTGGAACATAATTTACAAAGGCTAAAATTGCTAGTTTTTATAGAAATTGAGAGAGAGAGGAGAAGAAAGAAGTCCAAAGGTCATAAAGACACATAATGATGATATAATGAGTTAATTATGTATGAGAAGAGGGTTTGAAATGGACCAGACATGGTCAGAAGAGACAAGTGTACTTCCAAGTCATGAAACTCATGAAAATTGGCATGGAATTTCCTTTGTTGGCTCAAAAATATGCCTTCATGATTTAGCCCTATTTAAACATCCAAAAAATTACTATGGATAGGTATGATGATTAGAATGAGAGGTAATTATTTTAGACATTATTCTCCGTGCAGTGGTTACTTTTTTATCATCTAGAATTTTCACAAAGTGAGTTATCACCATTTGCAATCAAAATAACTCTTCATTCATACACCCTGCACACTTGGCCTCAAAAAAGGAAATATTTTTTCATGAAAATTAATAAAATGGAGTTTATGAAAATTTTCAATACCTTCCATAGCTTTAGAGGCATTATGTACACCTTAAAAACACATCCACTTGAAGCTTTCACACTTCTCACCATCTTGTTCACTATGATAGTTTTGACTGGCTAAGATGAAGCTATCTATAAGCACACATAGGATTTTTTATGTAACATTAAATATCCATAAATATTAATAAAAATTCTATACCTTCCTAGCAAGCTTGATATCATCTCTTGAAACCTCCTATAACTTGCACAATGCAAAAAATAGTCAAAGAGATCAATTTTGTACCCTATCCATATAGATTTCATACAAGTCATCTTAATGGTAGGGAAATTGAATAGTTATTATACAACATACAATAAATTTCATGGTTATAATAGGCCATTAGAGTAGCTTTCCATCTCCATTTCCTTCATCAGGTCTATAACCAAGTTTAAGAGGGTTTAGGCATGTTTTTGCTCTTATGATATGTTTATGAAGCTCTAACATTTAATTTGATAAAAAATTAATTATAACACAATTCAAGAACTTAAAAAACTTCCCAAAACTCCTTATATCCCCCTGTATAACCTCCAAGAATATGTGAGCATCTAAACTTCTCCTATTAACCCTGCTTCTCCATTACCTATAAGTTTGATTTGGTTCTCAGACAAAAGTGGCTCTCCTTATAATTTATCTACATACCAAGAGTTTTTTAACATCTAAAATTACTCTAAAATCATTATATAATCCATTATAATTCCCTCCTAATGTTAGAATTGAGGATGACTTCTCATTTGGGCACTAGGTTTGAACCCTACTTAACAGGCCTATTGTAACCCTTGTGTTTTAGGACATCAAATTGGGATTATTTAAATTAAATAATATTTAAAACCTATATAATTACCCCAAAAACATACTTTAACAAGTTATAATTCCCACCTAAGGTTATAAGTGAAAATTCCTTCTCATTTGGGCTTTAGGCCTAACCATGTCTAATAGGCTTACCAGTAACTTTTAGGTTCTAGGCCATCTTATTGGGTTCTCTCATTTTTTTATTGGTTAATCCTATTTTAATAGGTGTATTTAAACTTATCACACCTTGTTAACATGTCTAATCTACCTCTAACTCACCTAACCATTTCCATTCTTTAAAGCTTATCAATTTATGCTATGCATAAGGGGAGTGCCCTCTATCTAAGATAAAATAAAGGGCACTTACCCTATTTTTATAGATGATTTGAATTTTTTATAGGGTTATCCAAGTTATGGAGACCCATTTTACAAAAAAAATTCCCTTGAATAGGTCAATATACCCCTTAGCTTCTTCAAATTCCAAGGCAAACTTGTGGAGGGCAGACTATGAGTATGACTATCATAGACTAACTATGTATGCCTTTAAAAATCACCTCACCTTTATTTCATGTCATAATAATTAATATATGATCACATAACTTATGGGTAATCATTATATATTCTTGATACTTATGTTTTCATTACTGGTTTAAAGTGACTTGATCATCTACTGATTAGGTAGACTAAGTATGCAAGGTTTTCTTATGTAGATTGTAGGTACTTGATTAGGGTATTTAATTGTATTTATATCCATTATGAGGGTATTATAAATTTATTTCCACCATGATAAGGGAGTTCAAATTTTTATCAAACTCTCATAATCCATGCTTTCACCTTATAACCTTTCCTTACTCAGTCAGGTTTGACTGATAAGCTAACCTTATTTGTATATTTACCTTACTTGTAGGTGTTTATGTATAAATTAGGCCTTATCTACATGTTTTATGTCCCTTTTTTTATCCCTCCACACCATGATATAGCCATAAATTCTCATTCTATGCTTGGATTGAGGTCTGTTATCAAGGTTATATAGCCCATTCTCCATGGTAACTCTACATCCAACCTGTAGGTACATGTTTCTTAATGCAAAGGAGACCTATAGGTGACTTTAATATTTGAAACATGTATCCAAAGAATAATGGGACCCATATATGGTCTTAGAAAACATTTTGATCTAACAAGTGTCTCTATATTCATAAGTTTCCATATCCAATCTCACACTATGGACTACAAAAATTTATAACCAACTATAGGTCAATAATTTGGAATTAGGCACACCTATAGGTGTGCATGGAACCCAAAAACATATAATGTCACCATATTTTGATGATATTTTATATCATGAATATTATATTAGACCATATATAACTATTCGATTATGAAACATGGTTTGTATTGTAACTTTGAAGTGGAAATCTTCTTTGGGGCCAATAACCTATAGATGGCACTTTCAAAATTTAGTGTATAAAAGTGAAATTTTAAGGTTCTCAATATGTAGACACTTGAAAATTTCCCCTCGAATATGTTTTTGATGTTGCATCACCCTAGACCAGTTCTTGACCTTAGACTATTCACCTAGTTATCTCACTTTCAAAATCCCCTATACACTTGCTAAAACACCTAGACACCTTTGGTCAAAATTTTTAGAAATATCATTATTTAGACCCATTTTAACCCTTTTTATATTTGCATTCAACCATCAATGGTCAGCCTAACCATCGATGGTTATCCTGACTATCGATGGTTAGGTCTCCAAACCTATAACATAAAAATATCTAGTTGTAGGCCAGACTTGTATAGGCAAAATATAAACTTTCCCATACACACCTTATATATTTATTTCTCTTTAAATTGACATATTTATCCTAAAAAATCTTAGTAACTTATTTTCTCCCCACTTATAAAGTTTGGGCTATAAATTGAAGGCTCTTAGAAGAGTTGAGGATTCAAAAAACTTGCATCCAGGCTCTCTTATTTTCTTTGTGCATGCATCCAAGACCCTAAAACTATATCCACATGACTTTTAAAGGTTGTAGATACTATTATGCTACCAAATTTCCTTCAAACCACAACCATCATCCATTTGGCATTTTATAGGTATCTCTTGTTTGTTTTTATCAGTTTCCCTTCTTTATTGAATTCTCTATATTAATCAAGCCACCTACACTTCATCTCTTTAGAACCCATTTAAAATCCTCTACCCACAATAAATATTCCCCCTAATTACATATCCCTAAACTTACCACAAGTAACCATCACTAGTTATTATAATCATCACCAATCACAATAACCATCATCAGTTGCTTGACTATCACTGATTAGACCCAACTATCATCAATTAATCTAATCATCATCGGTCACTATCAGAAAATAAAAAATTGTTATTTTTAGGCTTTCTCCACCCTAACCAGGCCATTTTCCTTTTTTTGACCTATTTTTAGAGTCTATTTAGATTTTTTTAATTAGATCTTGACCTATTTTTACACATGGTATTGACCCATTATGTGATATTTAGTCACCTTATTAAATAGGTACTTGTATTTCTTTCTAGCATAAGCATTTTATTTCTTTTCAATCTAAATGAAAACACATATTTTATTTATTTTATCAAATATTTTTATCATTAGGGGAGTGTATTGACATCCATCCAAGGGAGCTTTACTTCTTGGATATAGCATTGCTACATAGTCCACCCTTCGTACTCATCTAACAAACAAGTTGTTTAAGTGTAGTCTTCTTGTAGGTAGTCCTTTGTTGCCAAAAAGGAGCTCTCACTTCATAGAGTCATGAATGAGTGCAATGTATACCAAGTATACACCCCTCATCTATTATTTCTCTCCCTTTACCTAAAAGTAAAAAGAATAGAGTAAGAAATATTAGGAAACATGTTGGCATGCCCGATGGGACCCCTTTTGGGTTCATACTTCTCTTTAGGAATATAGTTACATTAGTGAAAATGAATCCTCTTAAATTTACATTATTTTCAAATTTCAAAAGATAGAAATTTAATCTCTTTTCTCTTCTTTTTTTAAAAATAAAAAAGATATGCAAGAAAAAATTTCATCTTAGGAATAGGTTGCATTTTCGTCCTACATTAAGTTCATCTTTAGTTTTTCTTTGTTTCCATGAAAAGAAAAAAAAAGCTTTTGGGATAAAATTGAGTTCATTCATTGTAGTGCTTGTTTAATGATTAGCTCACCTAGATTATTTAAATTCATTATGAATTAATTTTAGCACACATATGTTACACTTCCAAACCACTTTCATAAAATAAACGTTAAAACTTACTTGAGACAAGGCCCATTGGAATTTCATCACCCTTTGGATCACCTTACCCTACATGGTGATCCCACTTGGATTTCATCACCAAGCGGAGGACCCACTCCATTCTCTGGTAGAGTATAAACTCTAGACAAATGGTATTCATTGGCTAAGTGGCCTAGCTTGACTTCGAGTTCATGAAGTGTGGGGTGTAATCCACCAATACTAGGCCACATACCTAGTCTATCATATATTCTTTGAGCACCAAAACTTAACCCAAAACCATCCTTAGATGGCTCTTCTAGTAACCCAATTACAATCTAATCTTCCCTTTCACATTCTTTAAGGCATAATCCAAATGTGATTTAAAAACAAATCCTAAAATTAATTTCACTTTTAGTGTTTACTTTGCTTTCTTTAGGATTTTCTTTGTTTTCTCATTGTTTGAGGTGAGAGGTTCATTATCCATTTCTAATTTATCATCTGGTCTTAGATAGACAATAAGTGATAAATCAAAACAACCAACCTCCATCTTCTTCTTCATCCTCATCCATGGATTACACCTTGGATGTTGATAGATCACCCCATCTTCACCACACCATTCTCCCCCACCTACAATACCTCCCACAATTCTTGAAGGTGATCTAGATTTTTCTACCTTTCTAGGCAACAACCTGGTTGCTTTGCAACACTATCTTAATACCTTATCCTATCATAATTTGATACCTTTAGTTCCTCCCATGGATCCACCCTATGGTATGACATACCACCTCATGGTTGGTGTTACATCATCTCAACCTTATGTTATCCAAGATTCATCTTCTACCATTAATTCATCTACCACCACTAGCTAGACACCTATTACCCCAACCAATACCTCTAATGTTTCCTCAACTATACCCCTTGTCACTTCTACCCCTTTTACCATTGTGGTTTCTTTTACACCCATTTATACCATTCCCACAACCTCAACTAATGTACCAACCTCTACCCCACTTTAATACTTGGTACTCTCCATACCACAAATACTTCCCCCTATTATCACTAGGGTAACTACCCAACAATAACCTACAGGTACTTTGGCATTCCCAACCCAAACTATGCTTCCATTAGCCAACCCAAATATACCCCCAAACCAACTATTATTCATTCCCTTATAAGCTCCCATAACACTATATCAATATATTCCCAACCCATTGGGATATATAACACCTTCCAACCAACCCTTAATACCTATCAGTCTTATTGGGGAACTATCCCAACCTCAGGTCATCACATACAAATATGTGCTTATCTTCATACCTCCTGCCACATACTAATTCATAATTGTAACTTAGCCTTAACAAAACTTACCACTAAATTATGCAACTATCCAACCCTAACTCAACCTAATAAGGATGTTCATGGACAAGATGACTTAACTCGAGTCATATATCTCTTAGTCCCATAACCTTTTATCCAATGACCAAATTTGTAATGAACCTATCAACCCATATATCCCAATTCATGCTCATCCTCTTTAATGGGAGCTCCCTAAATTCTCTATATTTTAGGGTGAGGAGGATCTTTAATAACATTTGAGGTCCTTTCACCATTCTTGTTACTTGATTGCATATGATGATGCCCTCCTTATCCTAACCTTCCTTACACCTTTATCAAGGACCATCTTGGGTTGGTATAGTGCCCTTCCTAAACATTGTATCTTTTTGTTCTCCCAACTCACCCAATTTTTCTTAGAACATTTTTCTGTCAATATATCCAAGAAGGTCTCCATAACTAACCTCTATTCCCTTAGGCATTTTGATGACAAATCAATTATCAACTTTGTTGTACAATGACAAGGTCTCATTAATCAACTAACCTTTACACTACCCCAAATGGAACACATTGAACTTTTCTCTAGGGGTTGCACAAAACACATTGTTCTTACCCTTTAGGTGAAAACATTTATAACCTTTAATGAAGCATTCACAATGACATGTAAACTTGAGAACTGAGCTAAAGATGAGGGTAAATTGAAATTGTGAAATAATAATTCTAGATTCAAACCCAATGATCCCTCTTCCACCAAGACAACCAATTAATCTAATTCTAAAGCTAAATTTTTTGCCAACTCAGTGGTGCTAAATGTTGCCCCACCTCCATCTATTAGTCAACCCTTTCAAACCACTCCTTATAACCTTTCTTATCTACCAAATCAAAACCAAATTTTTGCCTCCCCAAAATAATTCACACCTATAAGATAATCCTATGCCTCTGTATTATAAAAACTACTCAAAGCTAACCTTATTCAACTTTCACCAATCAAGCCACCCCAACAATTTTATCCCTCTCACCCCATGCCTAGGTGGTATAATGAAAATGACCATTGTGATTTTCATCAAGTCATTAGACATGACATAAATTAGTGTAACACTTTTAAAATTCTTATCCAAAACCTAATTGATAATGGGGAATTATCATTTGATAACCCTAATACACCTTCCAACCATTCTCTCAATATTTTTTACAAACCTTTTCCTAACCATCCTCAACCTACCCAAACCCATGATAATCAATTTGAGCCCTTTTCATCTCAAGAGGCACACATAATTAATCTCATCATAAATGAGCCCATGAGGGATTATCCTCACATTTTTATTGCTCTTTCACCAACCTCACCTATAGAAGAAGTAAATTCACCTCTTATAGAGGGATCTATAGTCCCAATGTCTCTACTTGATCAAACCATCCCCATGCATACTTATCCTTTCATAGAAACAATTATTTTTTTAACCACCTCTTCTTCTATCCCATAAAATGAAATGGTGGAACTCCCTTCTTCTCCTTTGGACACCCTAGGAAAAGAAGGAGCTAGGACCATACCTACACCCTTGATCAAACAACCATATCCACCCTTACCACAAGCAACCATCATATTGGAACCTTCTAACTCAAGTAAAGATGAAGGATCCATTTCCTCTTCTTCATCTAAAATCTTAACATTTGAAATGATAGATCAAGGACCCAAAACCATTTATAAGCCCTTTTCTTAGTTAGTGCAAAGTCTAGAATTTGCCTCACAACCTAACCTAGATAGATTCATCTTTTGGCACTATTTGGGGTTCCCATACCAAAACAAAACCAAATACTTGACATAATTATCTTCCAGTCTCCAACCTATTATCACCCCATCATCAAACATTTATTTCTTCCAAGATATGAGAGAACCATGTCACCCACTTCCACCTAGATCATCTCATAATCTTCTTGTTAAACTAGTCAATAATCTAGGTATCCTTCCCACACCTAGCATCACCCATCTATCCATAAAATTTGACCTAACCCCCTTTATTCTACCTAAAAAACTACAAACTAAGATGGACTGAAGGGTGCAGTGACCTAAACCTCATCCTTGAGCTTGACCTTTTCCACCCCCTTCTCATTTGCATATATTTTGGTACCCCACCCTTCTACCATCCTAGTCACTTATTTTTATTCAATTAAACCAATGCCCTTTTATATGCCTAATCCTCCACCACCTAGGACATCAACTTCTTTATCATTCTTAGATAGTTTATCCCCCTCCACTTTTCCACCTATTATCAACTCCCCATCCTCTACTTTGAAACCATCCACTAGTAACCTGATCACAGCTAAGCCAATCCAACCTAAACCATATACCAAATTTTTCCAACCACCTACCCTCTCTAAGGTTAAGACCATGCCTAATAAGGTTCCTATTTCCTCAACAAGCATTTCAAAACCCCCAACACCTCTAAAGTAATCTTACTCTATTATTTTACAAAATTTATTGCAAACATCCACCTTTAAACTTTAACCTATTAATCCATTCACCCCCTCCAATTCCAAACCCTCTTTGTTTGATGATACTTAGATCTCTACATACCATAAGATGCCAAGACATGACATAAATAACTAAAAATCTCTTCAATATCTTATTCACCACTTATATGATGATGATGATGAGCTGTTATCTAATGAACCACTTTCACCTACCTTACTAACCCAACTACCAACTCAATTAATCCAACCACCATCCCAACCAACACCTGATTCCCCACTTTCATCTAAAATTGGGGGGGATGAATCAAATCCATCACCTAGTCTAATCAAGCCCATTGTCCTTAACATCCACATGATTACCTAATCTTGGGCTCAATAAAGGGGTAAAAGAAGAACCAATGCATCCATTCTATGGGTATATCCTTTAGACTCCCAACCTTCCAACTAATCCCCAACACCAATGCCTTCATCTAAACCATCACCAAGGCCCAAGGTGTCCATCCTTGGTGTATCTTCATCTAACCCTTTTGAATCCATTTGATGAACTGTGTTGAAGAAACTCCACCAAATGCCAGTCAAGATGAGTCTTTATGAGTTAATAAAAACATCACCTCATCACCATTAGGCACTGAGAGAGGCTATACAATCCATAGAGGTTCAACCAGATCACCCTCAAACTCTTGCATCTTTTATTGGATCCCTCTAACTTTTAGTTTTTATTACCTTCCAAGATTTAGAGATACCTCCAACACATTGAGGAATTTCGATCCTCCTCTCTTTGTCACCACATACATTAATCACACCCACGTCAAAAGGGTGATGATTGATGGAGAAGCTAGAATCAACATAATCTCCTCTCATGCTTTAGACTAGCTAAATTTACTAAAGAATGTCATGGCTAAAATCATAGTGGTTCTTCACTCCTTTAACGACACAATGGCCATTACCATGGGGACCATAGTCTTTAAAATATGCTTGGAACCTAACACTATTCCCAAGCTATTTTATGTTAAAAAGGGTTAGTTCCAATATAACATTCTAATAAGATGCCCTTAAATCCAAGCTATGAGTTTTATCCCCTCCACTTTACATTGTTGTGTTAAATTTGAATATGAAGGATAGGTTATAACCATGAAGGATGATCCTAGTCCTTTTACATCTTGTAACATGACCTATCAGCCTAATGATTTCCTTCTTCCACATTCATCTCTTGGACAATCAACCAACCCTATTACCACAAGCATACACCAACCATGACCCATGATTCTTTAACCATAAATAATGACAAATACTCAACCAGTGTATCTATCTCCTCTTCCTAGATTCTTATTGAGGACTCCTTGGCACAAACTTTCCAATGTCTCTCCCTTGGGGAATATCAACTTTTGGCCTTATATACCTTTCCCACTTCATAGGAATATGGTAGCCTCTAAAATGACCCTTATTTTGACCCCAACATAAGAGCCATCATCTCCTTTATACTTCCCAATAATCATACATATTTTGTCTATGAGGGACTTGATCGACTACTTTTTACTCCTACCACCACTCCTTGTATCCAACCTTTCACTTCCAATTTCTCCTATCCAAGTAATCCATTCTTTGCCAAAACTTATCTTCATCATTGTTCTTGGAAGGATTTGGTATGGGCATTTATGAATAAAGACCTCACAAATTGCTCATTATCAAAACATAAAAACTTCATGAGTTCTTTGGCCTTATATTTGAACCACTAGAAGAGCCCACCTCACCAAAACCTATTACTACCCCTATAGAAGTAATTCCATCCTCACCCAGTTCAACTTCCTAATTCAAAGACTCTGATATCATCCCATCTAATTTTTTTTTATCAATAGCATTATCTTAGGCTCATTGACTTATCAATAAGATGTCCAAACTAAAACCTTTCCTCTCATCCATATCAAACTAATTGACTTTGATTCATCCACCATTCATACCAAATAGCGTCATGATGATGATTACATCCTCACCTACCTTGATGTATGAGATCCTTCTATCCATAAAATTTACCCTCCTAAAAACCAAACCATAATCAAGGAATCAACTATTGATGTTAACTTGGGGACCCAAGAGGACCCTCATATCATTAAAATTCACTAATCTTTCAAATCAGATGAGTAGCAAGATTATCTCACCTTCCTTCAAGACTATATCATCACCTTCACATGGTATTATCAAGACATGCTCAAGATTGACCCTTGCATCACACTCGATAACATCATTACCCATCTTGAGGCTAAGCTGGTACAACAAAAGCTTCACAAAATGCACCCTTGCATAACTCTTCTCATCAAAGAATAACTTTAATGTCTTCTATCTATAAAATCATTCAAGCCATTGACTATCCACAATGGGTCTCTAATATTATTCCCATTACCAATCCCACTAGGGGACTCCATCTTTGTGTCAATTTTCATGACCTTAACCTTGCATGCCCCAAAGATGACTTCCATTTACCTAACATTGACCGACTAGTTGATCTTATCATGGGCCATGATATGTTATCCCTCATGGATAGCTTTTTAGGATATAATCAGATCCTAATCTCCCCCTCAAATCAATATAAAACTACCTTCATTACTCCTTGGGGAACCTTCTACTATCAAGTCATGCCTTTTGGTTTTGAAAAATGTAGGTGCAACTTATCAATGAGCTAGTACCTATATCTTCCATGATCTTATCAATAAGATTTTATAAGATTATGTAGATGATCCCCCTAGGAAATCCAAAGATCATGAGGATCATTCAACTATTCTTGCTATCATTTTTGATCAACTAATCTAATTTTATGTCTAACTCAATCCTAAGAAATGCATTTTTGGGGTTCTTTCTAAAAAAATCCTTATCTTTATCATTTCCCTTCATGGAATCGAAATTGATCCTACTAAAGTAAAAACCATCTAATAAATGTCTCCCTTAACAAACCTTAAATAAATTCATAGTCTACAGGGAAAAATCTAATCTATCCATCACTTCGTCTCCTAATTATTAGATAGACGCTAGATCTTTCACCATCTCCTGAAGAAATACACCTCCTTTAGATGGACAAGAGATTGTCAACAAGTCTTTGACTCACTTAAGGAGTACCTTATTTCTCTACCAGTTCTTATCCCACCAAGGGATGACCAACCTTTCTACCTTTACATCTTCACCAGCAATCACTCTTTAGGTGTAATCTTGGCTCATCAAAATGAAAAAAAAATAAAGAGAAATCAATTTATTAAATTAGTTTCATGATTTTGGAGTATGAGATGTGATATACATAACCTAAAAATATTTGTCTCACTCTTGTTTTTGTCACCTCTAAACTATTTCATTACCTTCTCAATCATAAAACATACATTATTACCACCACTAACCTAGTCAATTATATGCACTCCAAGCCATATCGAAATCAACATATGGCTAAATGGGTCATGCTTCTAGCTAAGTTTAATCTTGAGTTTCTTCACCAAAATCCATTAACAGGTAGGTCATTAATGATTAATTGGATGAATACCCCTCCTATATAACCAACCCATTCAATTAACATTTCCATCTAAGTCTATTGTGACTCTTTCTTAGGAAGACCCCCTATACCAAATGACCATGTTTTTTGATGGCTCTAAATGCCAACATGGTGTGGGTGATGGCATAATTTTCATTCCTATTCATGGATAACCTCTTCCACTATCCTTCAAACTCAACTTTGAATGTACTAACAACATGGTTTAATACAACGCTTTGGTTATTAGTCTCCAAATTGCTCTCACCTTTGAAATTAAAACTATCTCTATCTTCAGTGATTCTCAACTCATGATCAACCAAGTCAATGGGTCCTATCAATGTAAGCATGACATTTTAAAAAAGTATAAACTTTTCATTAATAATCTCTTGACATATTTGTAATGCTATCAAATATATTTAGTACCATGATCTACTAACAAATTCATAGATATGATGGCCTCTCTTGAATCCCAAATACCTTCTCAACCTACTAAATCTAAATTATATGTTATAATACATCACTTCATCAAACCTTCATATACCAATTTAAACCTTCCAACCATCTACAATGTGGAAGCATCTCCTTTAAACATCTGGTATGACCAAATTTTTAACTACCTTAACCTTGGTATCATCCCACCTGACCTCTCAAAGAATTCCCAAAAAACCTTTGTGTAGGGTACCTCTCATTATACCATACTAGGGGGAATCTTATATAAATTTGTCTTTGATGGTCATCTTCTCTATTATTTATGAAGTCATGAGATTCCCCATGCCATCAAGGAAACTCATGATGGATTTTTTAGGGGACATTTTAGTGGCCTTATTATCATTAAAAGAATCATATGCTTGGGTTACTATTGGCCTACCCTCAATTAGGACTATTGTGACTATGTAAAAAAGTGTGTTAAATTCCAACAACACAGTAAATTACATCATGTGCTCACTCATAGCCTTCAGGTATCTAGATATTATTAGCCCTTTTCATAAGGGGGGCTTGATCTCATTGGAGAAATCAATCATCACTCATCTCATTGACACTAGTTCATCATTACCACTACCAAATATTTCACTAAATGGGTAAAATCCATTCTCCTTATCTCCATCAAAGCCAAAAAAATTATCAATTTTATTGATCACCACATCCTCTATCATGTTTTTGTCCCTCATAAAATCATTACTGATAACAAAAAATATTTCAAAAATAATAAAGTTCAAGCCCTCTATGACACTTCTAGAAACAAGCTCAGCCATTCCTCACCTTGTCATCCATAGGCAAATAGATAGGTGGAAACTTCTAACAAAACCCTCATTAAAATTCTAACCAAATTTGTAAGTGCTTTAGGCTAGGATTGACACCTACATATCCAATTAACTTTGTGGGCCTATCGCACTAGCATTCAAACCTCCATAAGTGCTACAACTTTTTCTCTGGTCTTTGGCATAGAGTCCATCTTACCTATTGAAGTTCAAATCCCCTCTCTTCATATGTATTTTCAAGATATCATTTCTAACAATGATTATCATCAAGAATGCCTCACACACCTTGAGTTGCTTAATGAACATCACCTTACTACCCTTAATCACCTTTACACCTACCAAGAATGTATCACCCATGCTTATAAAAAACATCTAAAAGAATGGGAATTTAATATTGGAGACCTCATACTTAAATAAAACCAACATGTAACAAATATGGAGAAAAGAAAAAAGGGAAAATTTTATTTCAATTGTCTTGGACCCTATATCATCACCCACAAATATGGATTAAGAGCTTATTGTTTATCCTCTCTTGAAGGCAAACTAGAACCTGAACCTCTCAACACTTTGCATTTACATCCTTTCCACTATTAAGGAAGACCTAATAAACCTTGTTGTCTAACTTAAGATCATGCCTTGGTTTATGGAACTTTAACCTCCTTAGACCTATTACCCTATTCCTCTTGGGAACATGTGATTATAATAGACCCATGTGATTATCTATCATAGTTATAGCCTAATATTAAACATGGGTAGCATATCTCTACCCATGGCACGGTTCTCATGGATACTTTCCATCACTAACTAGATGGAATCCCATTGTCACTTATTTGTTTAGACACCTCCCCTTACCTTACAACCACCTTTTATGGTAAAAATATTATCCCTATAAAGATCAACCTTCAAGATTGAATATATAGGTCCATGTTTGAAACAACATTCAAATATTCTACATGGGATATAACATATTATTTGGGTCCATTTTCATAAAGAAAAAACCACTCCCTTGAAGGATGGCTATAAAAAAAAATTCAAAAATATATAGACTAATCCCTTGAAGGACAACTAGCAAACACTTACTTATCCTTAGACAACTCTCTCTAAGGATGGCTACGCCAAAATATCAAGAATAATCTCTTCATGCAAGCCACAATCAGCTCTACCAAAACATTTAAAGCTTCTTACATTGATCGGCTTCATATTTTTTATAAAATAAAGTGATAAATGACCTCCATTAAAAACATTTTATCCCATAAAAGGGCCATAATCAGCTCTCTCACAAAAAACTATATTTGTAAACTTCCCACATCAATCATTCTACACCTTATAAATAAATGAACTTATCTATTTTCATTCTCAGGTCACCTATCAACAAGGTAAGTAAGGCCACATTTAGTTCATATATCATCCCTTTTTCCCTCCATTTACCTATCATACCCTTTTCCTATATACCATCTATAAATCAAAATACTATGAGTTCACTTGGCACCCTGTATTTATGATGAAACCTTTTCACTAAAATCATGTAAATGCAAAGAATATGAAAGGCTTATCTTCATTAAGATCAATCCACCCTAGGTTTAACAAGGTCTAAGCCAATAAACCCAACATGCATTTTTCTTACTCTCTCTTATAATAGTTAATGAGGACGTTGCTTCTCATATTTATTTTTTGACCTAGACTTACATTAAATCCTACATATATTCATCATAATAATATTAAAGTAGAACATAGTCCATAATAAACAAAATTTCATGAACCATGGAATCAAAATAAACACATCATACCATCCATTTTATTTCAAAACATATACATATAAACATTAACCACACTTCAAAATATATTCATATATTATAAATTGCATCATCATCCAACCATATATCATCACATGCCTATAATAAAATCATCAATCTAAATAATCACCATAATCATGATTTCATAAACAAAAAATCATCTATAAATTCTAAAACATCTAAATCACAAATCAACATTAGTCATAATCATCATATCATACACATATACGCATCTATCTCATAAAAAATTTAAACATAATAAATTTAAACATCTAACCCATGTATCATATACATATCTCTCATTCATATACATCTCCCATCTTTGGCATGTAGGCTAGTATTAAAATCATATACAAAAATCTTGACCTTATATGTATCATGATATTAGGGCACCACTACCATTGGCCCCATCCACACCTATACCTATACCTATGCCTATACCTATACGTGTGCATATTCTTGTGCTTGTACCTATACGTATCCTAGGTGGAGGCCCTATTAGATGACCCACTATCATAGCCCATTGACCTAGGGCTATAATCATTATTCTACCAACTAAACCAACTTGATACTCTCCCCACATTGGCTCATTAAGATATTATGCTAACATAGTTCCCTCATAATAACACAACTCCTCTATGGCCATTATATATCTATCCTATTTAACAAATCCTAGAGGTGCCACCACTACTCTACTGGCCCATTATAGAGAGTCCCTCTCCTATGTCACTAAATCAAGTGAATTCCTCACCTAGTCCTACTCTCCTATCACTATGGTAACTAACCCTTATAAAATGGCCACCTACCCCTATAAAGTGTTGACTTGGGCTTGGGCCTAATCTTTCTACACTATCACTCCTCCTAGTTGACCCTAAAGAGTAGCAATCTGCCTCTATAACACAACAATCTGGGCTTATGTTGTCACTAGTGTCATCATTACTTGTGGATCACCCTATGCTTGTCACCCTATTGGGTCAACATCCATAGGCCCCTAGCCTCCATCTCCCCAAAAAAAATCCACCATAGCATATATACCCTAAAACCATGATAGATAATATATAATAATACCTACATCATCTCTCACTCTATCTAAAAGATACTCATAAACTAGCTCCTCCTCTTATGGCTACAGCTATGGTAGTAAAAACTATGTATCCTCCCTCTTATACTGATTAAAATTAGGAAGAATAACCTATATGATCCCAAACTATCTCTACACTTTCTCAAATGGGATGCACTTGGCCTCACCATCCCATCTACCATATACCCATCTCTAGCTCTATAGTGAGTATGTATGGTACATACATCCAACCCACATAGGCCAAGCCATGTATGGCCTCAAAACTATATCTCCAAGAGCTAATCCCTTAAGGGCACCTCAAAACCAATCAATACTCCTTGCACCACCACCAATCCATATCATCACCACATCCCTCCTCCACTAGTAAAACCCAACTCTGTAGTTTGTCAAATAGTAACCATCTAATGGCAGGCCCAATGGTCTTAGCACAGGTATATTCTCATATGCATAACAATGCAACACAAACCCAATGCTAATACCATAATGATAGTGTGTTCTAAATCTCCATAAATCTATATAGATATGAACCAATAATACCTGCCCCCATTTAAACACTATCTCTCTAAACATCAACTCTATAAAAATCACTAGAAAAACATAGGGAAATCTCCCTCCTACTAAATCTATTAGATTAAAATAGGTCATGGCTAGCTGCATCATCATCAATAAATGTCTCTCTCTTAGAGCCCTCTTGTAAAATGGCTTGATGCTAAAACCACCTATGTGAAACTATGCATGGTCTCTATCTGATCCATACAACCAACCCATAAATTAATCCATATCATCACTCTCTACATGGTAAATAGGATCCCATTAAATAGGCAGTTGAGTAATCATATGAACATCCTCCAATAAGATGCTCATCTCATTGGTAGGCAACCAAAATGTGTTAGTCACCATATCCCATCTCTCAATGAGGGCAAATATCATGGAAAAATATCTCAATAAGTGTTGTTAATGGCACATCAATCTAAATCCCACCACCTCTATATGTTGCTAGTCCTCTATGGTCATTGCATCTCACACCTTTATAAACATCACATAGACCCATTCATGTAACTAGATATGCTCATAGGCCTACACATAAATCATATCCATATAAACCTAAGAATTTTTTCTATCTACAACACTATATTTTGACTACCACAAGCATTTTTTTTACCCCTACCTATTCCATTTTATCATTTAGTTATCTATAAACCCCAAACCCCTTATCATTTTTGTAAAAATCCATTCCTTAGTTTCAACCATCGATGTTTTACTAATACTATTGACAGTCCTCTTTGGACATTTCCTTCCTTAGGGTTGATTGTCACTGGTTGGATCAACCACTGATAATCACTATTAGTGACCCTCGATGGTGACCCTCAAAACCCTAAACCTCCTCTAAACACATCTCTCTAACCTAAAACTTCCTTCCCACCTTTCCTACACTACCAACACACCGAAATACACCTTACCCCCAATATTACATTGAATCATTTCTCATATAAAGCTAACCCTTAAAATAAATAAACTTAGGGTATCACCCACCTAACACAATACCCTACTTCTACCCATGTAATTTAATCCATATACTATAAATAAATTCATGATAAAATTAAAAAACACAATGACCCTACCTTATTTTGTGAGCAATGGCGAGGCCTCAATCCATGCACAACCACCTTACCATGTCCACTTCCCATGTCCATCTAATATATGATTTTCCACAAGCTAGATTTTGCCAAATTAACATGTACCCTCCAATCACAAATAAGATTTTCAATAAGCACAAAATTATAAGCTCACCAATTGCTGAAATTCAATAGTGTTCAAATGTGATCAATCTTTTTTGTTTTCACTTTTTGACCATGGTTTTTAGGGTTTCTTACCCAACCATCAATGGTTACTAATCAACCCTAATTGTTGATGGATGGGTTTCTATACCATTTTAACCTAAAATTTTCCTCTAATTTTATAACCTTTTGACCTCCTTGGGAGTTACCCTCTCCCCCAACTAGCAAGAAATACATAAGGCCTGAAGTCCATGTTATATCTACTATTTATGGGACTATGTAGGTAGCATCCTCTTGCCTAACAAATTAGGAGTCAACTTGACCACTCCCTACCTAGCCTATTTACCTTCATCTACCTCAATGTTCTCACCTTGTAAACCCACATATTCACATGCCTTGTGAAAACCTTACTCTGGTCATGATGCACACCTTGACTGATTTTACCATGTTAAACTTTTACATTACACACCATCTTATGCATGATCCAACCATTTGTGTTTTTATTAGGAGCACTTCCTACCCTAGATACCTAAGTAAACATAAACCTTTTTTAAGATAATTGATATGTGTGGCCTGATTAGTTATGACCAATGTTAGGGACTGGATACCTATCACCTATCCTAAAACTTGACCTTATTATTATTGTTTCCAAAATCAACTCAGCTCATTTTCAAAACAACCCCTATGAAACTTGTCTGTTTCACCTTTTTCTCTCTAAGTTCATTTTTCAAGATGATTTTTTCTTGTTCTCATGTTTGCTCAACTGGCATCATTCAAAGTTTGTAATTTATCTTTGTTACATTTTCCCCAAAATGTGAAAGTTGTTATAGTCTCAATGTGACCACGGGACAAATTTTCCTTTTCCCAGAGTTAGTCTTTTTCCTTCCATTTTCATGCAAAGGTGGCAAATTTTGTCGTCAATGAATTTCTTTTTGTTTTCCATATAGGAGTAGAAAATTTTGCTACCCCTACATCTAAAATGAAAGAGCAACAAATTTTTCCACCCCTGCATTTTTTTTCTTCCCATGTAAGAGCGATGAATTTCATTACCCCTGCATGTCTTTTAAATTTTAGTGTAGGAGCGGCAAATTTTGCCGCCCCTACACTGCCTTATTTTTTGCACATGGCATTTATGGCCACACACATCGAGTGGTTGAGGCTAATTTTAACCCCATTTAATCTCATTTTGGTTTTTTTTTAATTTATTTCTTCCAATCCTCCTCCTACCCTCTACCTCTGGACGATCTGGCAAGTGGAAAGAAGCGTGTTTCATCAGATTCAAGTTTTCATCATGCATTATTTTCTAGGTAGGTCTTTATTTTTGAATTTTGTTTGATTTTCTTTCTTCTTTTTAGGTTTTCTTTGGGTTTTCTTTTTTATCCTCTTCTTTTCCTCCCATCGGGATGCCTTTCTCCTCCCACCGCATTCCTTTCCTCCTCTTCCCTTCCTCCTCGTTATCCTTTTCATCTTTTACCTCCATGCCAGGGTGGTGATTTTTGTCACCCTCCCTTTTTTCCTAAAGATTTCCTACCTATGTAAGGACATCAGATTTCACTGCCCTAACACTGTGTTTCCTTCTCTTTCATCGGTGGCAAATTTTGCCACCAATGCAAGTCGACCTGACCATGTTGTAAGGGCAGTAAATTTTGCCACCATTACACCTTCTTTTTCCTGAGTGCAAGGGTGAAATTTTTTTCCACCCTTACACATCCATTTCCCAACATGCATAGGTAACAAATTTTATTGTTGATGCATTTTCCCATCTTGCATGCACGAGCAACAAATTTTACCGCCTATGCATGCAGACCGTCCCACATGCCAGGGTGGCAAATTTTTCCACCCTTGCATCATTTTTCTCCATTTTCTCTAACTCTAAATAATTTTCATTCCTTCCATTTTTCACACCTCATCCCCATTTTCCTCTCACTTTCCAACCCAATTGCACCTCGGCCCTATCAAGTGCCCTTCCTTGGTCATGATCACGCGACGTACAATTTCCCTAAATTACCAATTTTTCCCTAATTATATGATCATGATTCTTATTGCAGTTCCCCCTAAGGATCCTCCTTCACCAATGTGCTCTTGACAAAGGCTCATCCTGATGACTGAAGCTTCTCCAAAGAAGTTAAAGGCCATGAAGTACCAGTATCAAGGTGTTTTTCCAATCACCTCGGTAACTTCTAATGTCGAGACATTAGAGACACTGAGATCAGCCACATGGATATGGTTGAGTTTGTGGAGAGAACCAAGGCAACAAACCTAAGCTTGGAGATGAAAATAATAATTGAGTGCAACATCCATCTAGTCTCCTCTTTCCCTATAGTGGCACACCACACAGAGTTCATCCTCTAGTGCACCCAGTTCTATAACAGAGAGACCAGGATAGTGTCAGATGCCAATGACAACATGATAATTTGATTGGACCCTAAATTTATCGATAAAGTTTTTATGTGCCCTCCTGCTATCGAAGTGCTAAAAATTGACTTCATTGAGGCACATAAAGAGTATGACAAAGATCTCGAGAGGGTAAAAAAGGTGATGAAAAATAGATGGCTCAAGACTCCCAGAGCCAACTTGTCTAGATGGCTATAGAATTTTTTGAGAAGTGATTTTATAGAGGAAGTTGGTGACTTAATTACTCTTTTCAGTAGAGTACAAGGTCTACTATCTTCTTTTCAATTCCATGAATGGATGTATCCCTTTATTAAGATAATTCTAAAAGGGAAACAAGTCATCTTCTAGGGTGAGCAAATCAGCAATGCTCTTCATGAGCAATTGACAAAGGTGTCTACTACTTCAAAGTTTTATATGACTTCATACTTAGTATATATTATAGCTTCAATGTGAACCTTTCCAAATTTGATAATAGAAGGAGCCAGAATCAACAGCTATGGGGGCTAGAGAATAAAGCACTTAGGAACAGGCAGTAAAATGGATGGAGACGGATGACATGCCTTTAGAGCCATAGAGAACTAAAACTCTATCTCCCCAAGAAGGGGCACAACCACTTGTATGGGTTTTCTCTTCACCACCCTAATCCCCTATGGCATCTCCGTCGCCTCTTTCTCCATCAGTGTTCCTTCTTTTTGAGCCACCTCTCCTTCTAAATTTATTTTTGGTGATCCTCAAGGTGCTTCTACAGACATCTTTCGATCCTCAGGGTCTATCCCTAGTCTCTCATCTCCTTCTTTTAATATCAGAGATAGTTCTACCATCAACTAGGTAATAGCTGATACAATTTCACCTGTTACACCCACTACACCTACTATTCCCACTAGTAGTGTAGATGTTACCCTAGTAACACCAATTGCAGGGACTATTGCCATGGTAAGTGTTTCTACTCTCCCACCTTGGTTATCAACTTTCACACCCAAAAAGAATAAGCAAGACATCTTTGTAGATGACTTTGATTTTGGCAAAATAGTGCCAGTGAAAGCTAAGACCTCTAAGAAACCAAGGATCCTTTCAAAAATGGTTGAGGAAAAGGGGCACAGATTTTTGGAGATAGCCAAACCTCCACATGATGCAACTCTCAAGGATTTTGACATGAGCAATTATTCCATTTCTCATGTTGAGTTGGGGAAAGTAGCTCACGAGGGTGTGAAGAGCGACCTATAGTTAGTAATGGATATCATGGTCCAAAAATTTGATAGGGAGAAAGAGATGAAAGATTATTACAAGGCAAAGGTAGAATAATTGATTGCGGTAGTCAGGAGATTCACTTTTGCTCCTGAAGCAGTGACCCCAGAAGCCTTTTCTATAGATGATCATGTTATCTAGAAAGCAGAGAAAACCTACATGAAAGGGAAAGTAATTGAATATTATATAGAAAAGACACATACACAAGGAATTTCCTTGCTTACAGAAGTTGCTGAGAAAAAAGGGAAGATGAAGAAAAAAAGGGCAAATTTAGAAGACCTCATCTCTCTTATTTCTCAAGATATTGATAGTACAAATAAATATCTTAGCAAGTGGGTAGAGATGAAGGCTCTGAAGAAATGAACCTTAGTATCGATTGACATCATTGACAACAAATATTCCTATGTTGAAATCAAAGAATCACTGATATACAAAATCTAGGTACTTAAGGAGCTGATCAAAGATTTTGAGTCTTCCAAAGATGCTAGTGTGAAAAGTGACACCAGCCTGTTGAATAGACTAGAGGAATTGCCTTGCAGAATCACCTCTAGAGATAATCAATTTCTTTTAGTGGAGGAGATGATTCAAGAATTCAATGATATGATCTAAAGGGATTTTGAAGAGAAAGAGTTTTCAAAGACTTCTATGGATAACATTTTAGATACTCAGTTAACTCTAGATAATCTAAGAACCAAGTTAACTAGTCATGCCAAAGTGATCATAGCATTGAAAGATGCTATAATCAGAGCCAAAGTAATCTTCAAGAATACCATTGTGATAGACAGTATAGGAATTCAGGCATCAATCGCCATGTATGATGCTCATCTAAAGAAGTCTGGTGGCAAGAGTTGAATTATTCCTCCATTCTCTCTTCTTTATTTCTTTTCATGTACTTTTGTCATTTAAAAGTACATGCACTTTTGTAATATGTAATTACATGTAAAAATCTATAAAATATCCCATAGTCAACAATGACTCATCTTTGACTAGGTTTTCAATATTTTAATATTTTTTCATTTTTTAAGGTTTCTCCCTATATATAGAGGGAACCTCTTTTGTAAAATATCTCTGGATAATTGAGAACAAAAACTCTACTGAAATTGAGACACTTCTTGAGACTTTGTGCTAAATTTGTAAATCATATTTTGTCAAATGAATGAGAAACAGGTTAATTTCAAACTTTGTGTTGAAGTAATTTGTGTTTCTTAGAAAATAGTTCTTATGTTCTCTTTCCTAATAATCTCTCATCTGTTCGAATTAATAAGCAAAGTGTGTGTATTGAAATTATCTAAAGACATTTCTAAAGGATAAAAGAAAGACTT
Organism: Torreya grandis; assembly: GCA_037957365.1. NCBI lineage: Eukaryota > Viridiplantae > Streptophyta > Pinopsida > Cupressales > Taxaceae > Torreya > Torreya grandis. The sequence continues at coordinate 3,223,443 of JARHVA010001235.1, read as the reverse complement.
TGAGCTACTTTTATCTTGGTGACCCTTTTATCTATTGTAGTTTTAAGTGAAGACTTTGGGCTTTGTTTTACTCTACTATTACGTGTGTTCTGAATAAGCAAAGGAGGCAATGGAAGACTTTGTGCTTTCATGGGTTTCCTTGTGGAATTTGTTACTACTTCAAGAGATTTTCTGCTATGCACTAGATACCATTCCTGAAAGAAGAGGGATGCTTTCAGCCATCGATCGGGACTTCCTTCTTTTGTTCCTTGGACATCATCTTTGAAAAAAGAGAGATGGATGGTGTTATACTACCTTGAGTATTATTTTCTATTTATTTATATACATATATAACATATCAGTGATTTATGGGGAACCTCCCCTTGATGAGAAGAGAGATTTATCTTGTTAAGATGTGGTAAACCTACACTTTTTATGGCATAAATCTCTTTGTACAGTGGTTTATATACCCATTTTGTCATCAGTTAGTTGACGACAAAATATTCACCCAATAGCTTTTGGTGACTCTGTTGGGGACACAAACATGCATTTTGAAGCCTCAAGCTTCAACTTGAAGTATCTTCAGTTCCTTTTTCATATAACACTCTAAAAAATCCATCGTACATATGAGGCCAGAGAGCTCAAGGTATTGTTGATCCTGTATTCGAGTTGCTGTGACAAACTAATTTTGAGATTTCTCCTTCACCATCTCACCTTCAGTGAACTAGGAGTTTCCCTCCTACCAACGCCAGATCTCCCATACTTGGTGAAGCTTCTAGTCTCAATACTGGTAAGGCTTTGTCTTTATTGACCCCACCAAGATTTTTTATCCCACCATTTAACCATTCTATCATAATGGCTCAAGTTCCGTGGGGAAATTATTTTGGCCCTCTTAATATGACCCCACCTTTACACAAACTACCTCATAGTTTTAAAAAGATTTTTCTCAAATTCTTTGGTGACGGGAAGGTTCACCCTAATGAGCATATTGCTACCTTCTCTATAGCATGCAGCATAATAGGTGTGGAATTTGAAGATGTAGCAGTGACACTTTTTGTAGAAACTCTGCAAGGCGCTACCATGGATTGATTTTACCACCTTCAAGTTTGAACTATAACTGACTCGAATACACTCAACTCCAAATTTGAAGCTAGGTTTAAACCTGTTGAAGACATGCATGCCTTGTTAGCTCAGCTTACGTAGATGAAGAAGGAACCCCATGAGCCCATGAGGGATTTCATATCTAAGTTTAATAAGTTAAGGAACTGGATTCCTACCATCACTCAGCCCATGCTGGAGAATCTCAAGTGCTTTTTCATCAACTTGTAACTTCTTGAAGTAAATTTTTTGTTACGGTGACCTAGCCCTATGGATCTCACTATGGCTCAAAATTTGGCTATTAAGATTGAGTATGATCTTATCTTGGCAGGTAAGATCAAAAAAGACTCTAGTAAAAATAGATTTTCTTCATTTGCTAAAAGTTTTTCTACAAACACCATAGATCCCATGGTGCAAAAATTGACAAATGAACTGATAGCTTTGAAAAGACAAATGGCCTAAGGTATGTCTGCTCCCACTTATCGGGATATGCCAAGAACATTTTAGAATCAGAAATATCATGGCAATACTACCTGAAACCAAGGGCAACCAAATCACCTGCCTCCCCCACATGGGAAACTTGCCATTAAAGCAACACCTACTAATTCAGTAGTTAGTTACCTAGAGGCTAAACATGATTTCTCACTCCAACTTGAGTTGGACCAACAAGATGATGTTAATCTCTTTGACCAACAAGAAGAATAATTAGCTGGTGACTCTAATATCAATTTTCTAGATTATCGGGATGAAGTTGGAAGTAAAAGAGAAGGGTTTGATGGATCCTATGCTATTTTTACTAGATCTCAAAACTAGTTAGCTCCACAAACTGATAAAGGAAAATCAAAAGAACCTTAGCTGGTGGTCTCCATCACTAAATGAGAGACTCCATTACCTTCCCAACCAAAGGATCAGGAAACTAATAGAAAAGTAAGTACCTCAAACTATCCCATATCTTCCACCTCTAGTTCTTAGACCAGTGCCACACCCACTAAAGATCAAGATGATGGGCCCTCTTCCTCTATCTCAAATTCATTTCAATTATTTGATATAATTGATCATGCCAAAAAGACTAAGATTTAAATGACTGAGATTGAATATTTGTGAGCCAATCTTGAACAATTTGATAGGTTGGCAGAATATGTAAAGAATAAAGTTGTTCCCACAAGACAAGATTCTTCAAAGGTAACTCATGATTCTCCCAAAGATAAATCCACCCAAAATAATCTTATCGTGATTCCTCCTATTGCTCCTAGGAAAATAAAACCTTTTTATGTTTCCCTATTGATAAATGGTTATAAATTGAGTAATTGCATAATAGACTCTAGAGCTTCTGATAATGTTATGCCTACGAAGGTAGCAGATTCCCTTGGTATAACTTTGACCAAAACTTTTGGGAAGTATTTTTCTATGGAAAACAAGCAAGTCCCACTCCTTGGTCAAATAAAATATACCTAATTTGCATTCGTAACTTTTCTATAAAAAAGGATAAAAATGATAGTTATGGTGGCTGATGTTTCAGCCTCTTACGGCATCCTTCTTAGGCAAAATTTTTGCAAGGATGTTGGTAGTGAGCTAAGCATGGACTTGTCTGAGGCAAGGATCCCAATTCAAGGTATTATGAATAGATTGCTTCTTGAAAAAGAGGCAAAATATGTAGTCACCCAATCGTCAGCACCAGAAGCTCAAATTTCAATTGAGTCTTCGAGCATGGGTAACTACTTCCTATCTATAGATGAAGTTCATGAGGCATCTGATGAAAATCTTAAAGGTAACAACTTAGAAATGTATTTAGCTAACAAAACAGGAGAATCAGTGAAACCAAATGAATGCATGGAAAAATCTCTTCCTCTAAATGAAGAAGTTTTCAAGAAAAAAGCAATGTCTAGTGAGGTATGGATTTTAGAGTTCGATGGCAATTTCTCCTCTATCAATTTAGGAGCTGGGGTCATGCTGGTATCTCCTCAAGGAGATATTATTCCTTTATCCTACAAGTTGTAGTTCAACAACACCAACAACATAGCTGAGTATGAATCCATGTTGCTTGAATTGCAAGCTGCTAGAGAAAAAGGCATTAAACTCCTTCATGCTAAAGGGGATGCCAAATTGGTGGTTTTTTAGGTAAGAAACCTCTATCAAACTAAGAACAAAATATTGTGCCACGATCACAATCTAGTCTGGGACCAAATTGAAAACTTTGATGCTTTTAGCATCTCTGCCATTCTGAGAGAATTCAATGACTGGGCAGATGCATTGGATATTTTTGTTACTCTCTTGGTTCCCCACCTAGACTTTAAAGGAAACAAGTACACTATTGAATTGATATTTCAACCAAGTGTACCTAATAATGCCAACCATTGGCAAGTATTCAACAATGACAATCAAATCATTGCCTTCTTGGAGCAAAAGGACAGCTTCAAATAACTGCATTTTGAAGGCAGTGAACTTCAAAAATGTGAGACAACTTTTGAATCAAATATAGATGCAGGTGAGGAGTTCCTACAACTTAAAGGGAATAAGATTCTCAGAATCTTGGTTTCCCTAGAGAAACTATTTGATAACAATGATAGATTCATCAAACAACAATGAACGAATTCAAGCTCCTCTCAAGGGTTTGATCAAGTAAATTTGGGAACAAAGGGAGATCCTAAGATGGTGAACATTGGGAAATGTTGCACTCCTGAGTAGAGATTCAAATTTGCTACTCTACTCTGCCAATATATAGATGTCTTAGCATATTACTATGATGACCTGAAATCACTCAAGCCTGATGAAGTTCACCATGACATTCCTCTTAAGGCTAACTCAATGCCTTACAAGCAAAAGTCTAGGCAATATAATCCAAAAATATCAGGTACCATTTTATTTGAGGTACAAAAAATGCTTGATGCCAGGATAATTTTCCCAATCCATCACTCCACATAGATTGCCAATATAGTGCCTATGAGAAAGAAGAATGGTGAAATTCAAATTTGCATGGATTTTAGGAACTTGAATCAGTTATCTTTAAAATATAATTACCCTCTCCCTATCATGGATCAAGTTCTATAGATGGTGATAGGTTTAGAGATGTTATCAATGCTGGATGATTTCTTGAGATACAATCAGGTTGAAGTTGGAAAAGTAGATCAACATAAGACTGCTTTCACCACACCTTGGGGCACCTTTGCTTATTGAAGAATGCCTTTTGGTCTGATAAATGCAGGTGCCACATTTCAAAGAGTGATAGACCTCACTTTCAAGGATGAAATGGGTATGTTCATTGTAGTATACCTGGATGATTTGATGGTATTTTCAAAGCATCATTCTGACCATGTCTACCATTTACAAAGAATAGTGAAATGTTATCGTCAGAATAGTATTTCTCTAAATCCTAAAAAAATAATATTTAGGGTGATAGAAAGGAAACTTCTCAGACATATTGTATCCCAAGAAGGTATAAAAATCAACTCAGAAAGAGTCAAGTCCATCCAAGAGCTTACTCTACCTACCAGCAAAATTTTGGTTCACTCTTTCTTTGGAAAAGTGAATTTTCTTCAAAGGTTCATCCCTGAGTTCACTGAAAAAACTTGCCACATCATCAATATGATGAAAGGCAAAGCCACCTTTAGGTGGACTACAGAGGGCAAATCAGCGTTTAAAGACATCAAAGAAGCAATCGCTCGCAGACCAATTCTGGTTTGTCCAGACTACACCAAAGACCTCAAAATATATAGTTATCCTTCTGAACATACACTCTCATCTATTTTGGTTCAATAAAACTAAGAAGGTGTGGAATTTCCTATTTCCTTCATGAGTTATCCACTCAAATCTCATGAGCTAAAATATTCAAATATAGAGAAGCATGTGTATGCAGTGGTCAAAGCAGTTAAACACTTCAAGTTTTATATCCTAAATTTACATACTAAGGTTTTGTTGCCTAATACAATAGTAAAGTCCATTTTGACTCAACAATAATTTGGTACAAAGAGGGGTAATTAGATTTCCAAGATTCAGGGGTTTGATCTAGACATCAAACCTACCAAACTTGTGTGGGGAAAGGGTCTTTGTCAGTTGATTGTTGACAATATTCCCAAGGAAGCAAAAAATGAAGAAATGAAGGTCGAAGACATGCCTATAGTCCTCTTTGTTGTCACTATTGATATATGGTATTCTGACATCACCCATTTTCTGACCTATGGTAAGTGTCCCACTCATCTCTCCTACAAGGAAAAATAGAATCTTAAACTAAAAGCCACTAGCTGTGTTTTGTGGGATAATGGTTTGTACAAAAGAAGCCTAGATGGGGTATTTCTTCGTTGCATCGATAAGGTGCAACAAGATAAACTTTTAAAGTCTTTCCACAATTTGTCCTATGGAAGACATTTTTTTGCACCAGTGACAGTGCATAAAATTATGTGAGCAAGGTACTATTGGCCTACACTATTTCTAGATGCTTACAAATGGGTGTGTAGATGTGAATTGTGTCAGCAGTTCATTGGAAAGCCTAAACTAGCCACATTACCCCTCAAGCCAGTAGTAATCGAAGAGCCTTTTCGATAGTGGGGTATTGACTTCATTGGTCCAATTAACCCATCCTCAAGTGTCAGACATGATTATGTCCTCATGGCAATTGATTACTTTACCAAATGGGTGGAAGCCATCCCAACCAAGCATGTTACTTTGGAAGTGGTGTGTAATTTTCTTAAGTAAAATATCATCTTCCAGTTTGAGGTTCCACTTAAAATTTTAATAGATAATGCAGCCTATTTCTCTTCACATGAGATTACTCAGTTTTGCTTTTACTATGGGATTACCCTATCCCATACTTCAGATTATTTTCCATAAGGGAATGGCTAAGCAAAATCGAGCAATAAGAACTTAGTTACTATTATCAAGAAATTGGTAGATGACAATCAGAAAACTTGGCACAAATCATTGTTTGATGCTTTACGGGCAAATAGGATCACACCTAAGAGGGCCATAGGCATGTCTCCATTCCAACTCTTGTACGGCTTGAATGCGGAGATACCTATCACTCTATAACTATCAACACTCAGGTTAGCCAAAGCAATCAAAGATTCAACCTTTGAAAATTCAATTGAAAAAAGGATCATGTGTTTACCTGAATTGAGTGAGTAGTGAACCATGGTGGTAGACTGGATTACGGTGCATCAGAATCATGTGAAGAAACTTTTTGACAAAAGGGCTAAGGTTTATGATTTTTAAATTGGAGATTAAGTCTTGTTGTGAGACAAGAGGAGAGAACCAAAGGGAATGCAAGGAAAATTTGATTCTTTGTGGAGAGGTCCATTTACCATTCAACAACTCTATGGTGAGAATAGCTTCTTGCTGGAGTATCAAGATGGAGCACTGTTTTCACTACCCCACAGTGGGCAGCACCTAAAACATTTCAATCTTTGAAGTTTAGATGGATTCACTTATATATTTGTATAGTTTTTATGTTTTGTTTATTTTCTTTCATTTTTAGCATGATTCTATAGTCCAATGGCTTGGATGAAGGCACTTAGAGACTGGTTTCTACTCCCATTGATTGATTTGATCAAATGAAATTTCCCCAACAGGAGCCAGCTGTTGTTTTCAAAATCAGCAGCTCAGCTCATTTTTGGAACAACCCCTACGAAACTTGTCTATTTAACCTTTTTCTCTCTAAGTTCATTTTTTGAGATGAGTTTTTATTGTTCTCATGTTTTCTCAACTGGCATCATTTGAACTTCGTAACATCTCTTTGTTACATTTTCTCCAAAATGTGAAAGTTGTTATAGTCTCGATGTGACCAGGGGATAAATTTCCCTTTTCCTAGAGTTAGTCTTTTTCCTTCCATTTTCATGCAAAGGCAGAAAATTTTGCCGTCAATGCATTTATTTTTCTTTTCCATGTAAGAGCAGTGAATTTTTCTACCCCTACATCTGAAATGTAAGAGCGGTGAATTTTATTGCCCCTACATTTTTTTCTTCCCATGCAGGAGCAACAAATTTTGTCGCCCCTACATGTCTTTTAAATTTCAGTGTAGGAGCGACAAATTTTTCCACCCCTACACTACCTCATTTTTCACGCATAGCATTTATGGCCATGTGCATCGAGTGGTTGGGGCTGATTTTCACCCCATTTAATCTTATTTTGGTTCTTTTTTTATTTATTTCTTCCAATCCTCCTCTTGCCCTCTACCTCTAAATGATCCAGCAAGCGGGAAGAAGCATGTTTCATTGAATTCAAGTTCTCATTGTGCATTATTTTCTAGGTAGGTCTTTGTTTTTATGTTTTGTTTCATTTTATTTCCTCTTTTTAGGTTTTCTTTGGGTTTTCTTTTTTCTCTTCTTCCTTTCCTCCCATCAAGATGCCTTTCTCCTCCCATTGCACATTCCTTTCCTCCTCTTCCCTTCCTCCCTGTTATCCTTTTCATCTTTTTCCTCCATGTTAGGGCGATGATTTTTGCTGCCCTCCCTTTTTTCCTAAAGCCTTCCTACCTATGTAAGGGTGGTGAATTTCACCACCCTAACATTGCATTTCCCTCTCTTGCAATCAGTGGCAAATTTTGCCACCAATGCAACTTGACCTGACCATGGTGTAAGGGTGGCAAATTTTGCCGCCGTTACACCTTCTTTTTCTTGAGTGCAAGGGTAGAAAATTTTGCCACCCTTACACATCCATTTCCTAACATGCATAGGTGGAAAATTTTTCCACTGATGTATTTTTCCATCTCACATGCACAAGCGGCAAAATTTGCCACCTATGCATGCAGACCATCCCACATGCTAGGGTGTCAAATTTTGCCACCTTTGCATCCTTTTTCTCTATTTTCTCTAACTATGAAGAATTTTCATTTCTTCTATATTTCACTCCTCCTCCCCATTTTCCTCTCACTTTACAACCCACTCACACCTCAGCCCTATCAAGTGCCCTTCCTTGGTCATGATCATCCAACGTGTAATTTCCTTAAATTACCAATTCTTCCCTAATTGTATGATCATGATTCTTATCGTAGTTCCCCCTAACGATCCTACTTCATTGATGTGCTCTTGATAAAGGCTCATCTTGATGACCAAAGATTCTTTAAAGAAGTCGAAGGCCATGAAGTACCAGTATCAAGGTGTTTTCCCAATCACTTTGGTAACTTCTAATGTCAATGACATTAGAGACACAAAGATCAGCCATGTGGATATGGCTGAGTTTATGGAGAGAACCAAGGTGACAAATCCAAGCTCAGAGATGAAAATAATAATCAAGAGCAACATCCATCTAGTCTCCTCTTTCCCTATAGCAACACACCACATAGAGTTCATCCTCTAGTGTGCCTAGTTCTATAACAGAGAGATCAGGACAGTGTCAGATGCCAATGGCAACACAATAATTTGACTAGACCTTGAATTTATCGATAAAGTTTTCATGTGCCCTCCTATTATCGAAGTGTTAAAAATTGACTTCATTGAGGCACAAAAATAGTATGACAAAGATCCCAAGAGGGAAAAAAAGGTGATGAACAATAGATGGCTCAAGACTCCCAGAGCCAACTTGTCTAGATGGCCACAAAATTTTCTAAGAAGTGATTTTATAGAAGAAGTTGGTGACTTAATTACTCTTCTCAATAGAGTATGAGATCTACCATCTTCTTCCCAATTCCACGAATGGATGTATCCCTTTATTAAGATAATTCTACAAGGGAAACAAGTCATCTTCTAAGGTGAGTAGATCAGCAACACTCTTTATGGGCAATTGACAAAGGTGTCTACTACTTTGAAGTTATATATGACTTCATACTTAGTATACATTGTAGCTTTAATGTGAATCTTTCTAGGTTTGACAATAGAAGGAGCTAGAATCAACATCTATGGGGGCTAGAAAACAAAGCACTCAAGAATAGGTAGCAGAATAGATGGATATGGATGATAGGCCTTCAGAGCCACAAAGAACTAAAACTCTATATCCCCAAGAAGGGGCACAACCACTTGTAGGGGTTTCTTCTTCACCACCCCAATCCCCTATGGCATCTCCTTCGCCTCTTTCTCCCATCAATGTTCCTTGTTCTGGAGTTGCCTCTCCTTCTAGATTTATTTTTGGTGATCCTCAAGGCACTTCTAGAGACCTCCTTCAATCCTTAGGGTCTATCCCTAGTCTCTCATCTCCTTCTTTCAATATCAGAGATAGTTCTACCATCGACCAACCAATATCCAATATAGTTCTACCTACTACACCCACTACGCCCACTGTTCCCACTAGTAGTGTAGATGTTACCCCAGTAACACCAGCTACAGGGGCTGTTGCCATAGTAAGTGCTTCTACTATCCCACCTTAGTTATCATCTTTCACACCTAAAATGAAGAAGCAAGTTATCTCTGTAGATGACTTTAATTTTGGAAAAATAGTGCTAGTGAAAGCTAAGACCCCTAAGAAACCAAGGATCCTTTCAAAAATGGTTGAGAAAAAGGGGCACAAATTTTTGGAGATAACCAAACCTCCACAAGGATGCAACCCTCGAGGATTTTGACATGAGCATTCCATTTCTCGTGTTGAGTTGGGGAAAGTAACTCACGAGGGTGCGAAGAGTGACCTACAGTTAGCAATGGATATCATGGTCCAAAAATTTGACAGGGAGAAAGAGATGAAAGATTATTACAAGGAAAAGGCAGAATAATTGACTGCGATAGTCAAGAGATTCACTTTTGCTCCTGAAGTAGTGACCCCAAAAGCCTTTTCCATAGATGATCCTATTATCCAAAAAGTAGAGAAAACCTACATGAAAGGGAAAGTAATTGAAGATTACATAGAAAATATGCATACACAATGAATTTCCTTGCTTACAGAGGTTGTTGAGAAGATAGGGAAGATGAAGAAAATAAGGACAAATTTAGAAGACCTCGTCTCTCTTATTTCTCAAGATATTAACAGTATAAATAAATATCTTAGAAAGTGGGTAGAGATGCAGGCTCTGAAGAAATTCACCTTAGTATTGATCAGCATCATTGCCAATAAATATTCCTATGTTGAAATCAAAGAATCACTGATATATAGAATCCAAGTACTTAAGGAGCTGATCGAAGATCTCGAGTCTTCCAAGGATGCTAGTATGAAAATTGACACCAGCCTATTGAACAGACTAGAGGAATTGCCTTGTAGACTCACCTCTAGAGATAATCAATTTCTTTCAACAGAGGAGATGATTCAAGAATTCAATGGTATAATCTAAAGGGATTTCAAAGATAAAGCATTTTCAAAGACTTATGTGGAAAATATTTTAGATACTCTGTTAACTCTGGATAATCTAAAAACCAGGTTAACTAGTCATGCCAAAGCGATCATAGCATTGAAAGAAACTATAATTAGAGCCAAATTAATCTTCAAGAATACCATTGTGCTAGACAGTATAGGAATTTAGGCATTAATCACCATGTATGATGCTCATCTGAAGAAGTCTGGTAGTAAGAGTTGAATTATTCCTCCATTCTCTCTTCTTTTTTTCTTCTCATGTACTTTTGTCATGTAAAAGTACATGCACTTTTGTAATATGTAATTACATGTAAAAATATGTAAAATATCTCAAATTCAATGATGACTCATCTTTGACTAGGTTTTCAATATTTTAGTCTTTTTTTAATTTTGAAGGTTTCTCCCTATATAGAGAGGGAACCTCTTTTGTAAAATATCTTTGGATAATTGAGAACAAAAACTCTGTTGAAATTAAGACACTTCTTGAGACTTTGTGCTCAATTTGTAAATCATATTTTGTTAAATGAATGAGAAACAAGTTAATTTCAGACTTTGTGTTGAAGTAATTTATGTTACTTATGAAATAGTTCTTATGGTCTCTTTCTTGATAATCTCTCATCTATTCGATTTAATAAGCAAAGTGTGTGTATTGAAATTATCTAAAGATGTTTCTAAAGGATAAAAGAAAGACTTTGAACTACTTTTATCTTGGTGACCCTTTTATCTATTGTAGTTTTAGGTGAATACTTTGGGCTTTATTTCACTCTACTGTTACGTGTGTTCTGAATCAGTAAAGAAGGCAACGAAAGACTTTGTGCTTTCGTGGGTTTCCTTGTGGACTTTGTTACTACTTCAGGAGATTTTCTGCTATGCATTGGATACCATTCCTGAAAGAAGAGGGATGCTTTCAACCATCAACCAAGACTTCCTTCTTTTGTTCCTTGGACATCATCTCTAAAAAAAGAGATATAGATGGTGTTATACTACCCTGAGTATTATTTTTTATTTATTTATATACATATATAGCATATATGTGATTTATAGGGAACCTCCCCTTGATGAGAGGAGAGATTTATCTCATTAAGATGTGGTAAACCTACACTTTTTGTGGCATAAATCTCCTTGTACTATGGTTGATATACCTATTTTGTCATCAGTTAGTTGACGACAAAATATTCACCCAACAATTATTATCAACATTAACAACTTTAATCCTTGCATGATTTTGGTTCTTGCACTTGGTCATATCTTATGCCCACACCTTTTCCACTAAACTGCATGACCTTTATTTTACCCTTTTATCAAACCACAACCCAATTTTGGTGTTACCTCATCAACTCCTAGTTTGAATGGGAATACCCTCCTCCTATACTCGAGGCAACCAAACCCTAGCCAATCAATAATTCATTTTTATTCTATATATTATTGACCTAAATCTACTCAATAAAAAGGGGGAAAATGTAATCACTTGAAAACATCCCCTTAGCTACTTTTTTGATGTTTAATCACCCTAGATTAGTTCTTTACCTTAGACTATTCACCTACAAATCTCAATTTGAAAACCCTCTTTACACTTGTTAAAACACCTAGGCATCTTTTCTCAAAAAATTTAGCAAAATCATTATTTAAACCCATTTTAACCATTTTTAGCTTTGAAGTAAACCATTAATGGTCAGCCTAACCATCGATGGTTAGCCTAACCATCCATGGCCAGGTCTCTAAACTTTCAACATAAAAATATCCAATTGTAGGCTAGACTTACATAGGTAAAATAGAAACATTCACATGCACACCTTACAACTTTATTTCTATTCAAATTAACATCTTTATCCCATACCAACTTAGCAACTTCCTTTCTCCCCACTTAGCAAGTTTGGGCTATTAATTGAAGGCTCTTGGAAGAGTTGAGGATCTAAAAAACTTGCATCCAAGATCTCTTATTTTCTTTGTACAGGCATCCAAGACCCTAAAAATCTATTCACATGACTTTTAAAGGTTTGAGATATTGTTATGTTGCATAATTTCCTTCAAACCAGTATCATCATTTATTAGGCATTTTACATGTATCTTTTATTTGTTTTTATTAGTTTCCCTTCTTTATTGACTTCTTTATCTTAATCAAGCCACCTATACTTATCTCTATAAAACCCCTTTACAATCCTCTAACCATAAGCCATTCCCCCCTAATTCCATATCCCCAAACTTCCCACAAGTAACCATCACTAGTTGATATAACCATTACCAATCATTACTAGTTGCTTGACCATTGATAATCAGACCCAACCATCACTAGTTAATCTGACCATCACTAGTCACTATCAAAAAATAATAGATTATTATTTTTATGCATTTTACACCTGAACTAGCCCCTTTTCCTATTTTTCACTTTTTTTTATAACCTATTTATATTTTCTAAACTAGATCTTGACCTATTTTTACACATGGTATTGACCCATCATATGACATTTAGCCACATTATTAAATAGGTAAATTTATTTCTTTCTATCATAAGTATTTTCTTTCTTCTCAATCTAAATATAAACATATTTTATTTCTATTATCAAATTTTTTATTATTAGGGGAGTCGATTGACAACCATCCAAGGGAGCTTTCGCTTCTTAGATCTAGCATTGCTAGGTAGTCCACCCTTCATACTCATCTAACAAATGAGTTGTTTTAGTGTAGTCTTATTATAGGTAGTCCTTCCTCACAAAAAGAATCTCTCGCTTCATTTGGTCATCAATGAGTGAAAATTTTACCATGTACACACCCCTCATCTATTTTTTCTCTCCTTCTCCTTAAAAGTAAAAAATAGAGTAAGAAATAGTAGGAAATGCAATAGACACCTTTCACTAATATTTTTGACTCCATTTTTTGCATGTCTCTTCTCCTTCATGGAGACTAAAAGAGATGATCATTTGGGTACACTAGTATTCCTTGTAAACTTTGTATATGATCTTTGGAAAAGGGCTTAGACCTCTATTTTCTCATTTTATGGAAAAGGTCCCTAAAATTGTCATCTCATGCTAGAGGATGGTCCATACCTCCATTTTCTCATTTGACACTTCAATAGGATCTAAAATGGTCAAATCACATGCAAAAATCCTAAAAAATATTTTTTTATGTTTAAAATTCCCTATACAAAGACCTTTTATCACTTGGATTTGCACCTCTAAGCTTTTGGGTAGCCTAAGGATGAGGTGAATCTCTAGATAGGGAAAGCTCCCTTGATGTACCACTTTAGATTGAAACTACTACTAAACTTGGAGGGTGAAAAGGGAGAAGGATAAATGAAATAAAACTAATATAAGGGAGGTGATACACCAAATAACATGATGACATCCAACCATATGCATGTTATACTTGGGGTCAACGGACAAATTGAACATACACTTCTCCAATCTTCATCTTCTCACATCAACATTACATTGTGAGGTTATGGATGAATGTGAAAAGTTAGTAAGAATATAAATTAGTAACATGAGAGAAATAATGAATAATATAACTCAATAAATTTTAGACATTTCTTAGAAGACTTTGCATGCCTTATAAGAAGAAACTTTCTAACTATAGATAGATGATAGAATGAAATAACATGCTAAGGAATCCATAGTCTTCACTTATGAAAAATCAAAAATTTCAAATGAAAAAAATTAGAACAATAATGGATGAGGTAAAAATCATTAGTCTTATTTATCTAAAGGTATACATTTGAGCAAGGCTTCACCATACTCAGGTGGAGCATCCAATACAATGCCAAAATGGTTAGTTCTTATAGAACTTGATAGAGGGAGTAGAAGAGAGAATTATAAGGGTAAAAAAGACACTTGTAAAGATGATAAAATAAATTAATTTTTAATTTTAATATGGTATGGGATGAAACATGCAAGTCCAAGAAGTAAAAATGTCAATCTAAGTCATAAACTTCATGAAAAGTGGCAAGAAACTCCTCATTTTATCTCAAAAAAATTGCCTTCATGATTGGTCATGTTTGAATTCCTCATAACTTATTAATACCAGGTATGATGATTGGGATGAAGTGTAATTATATAAATCATTCGATTCCATGTATTGGTTTTAGGCCTGGTCATCTAGAATCACCTAAAAAGGAGAAATCATCATATGTTATCAAGAAAACTAGTCTTCTATGCAACCTACACACTTGGCCTCAAAATTGGCATCAATTGTTCATGAAAATACATGGAATGAAGTTAATGACACCTATAAATACCCTCCATATGCATAAAAAAGCTTTAAAATGAGGTCAAGTGAAGATTTTGACCCTACTCACTAGCCTATCCATTAGGCTAATTTTGATTGGCTGAGTTGAAGCACCTGGTTCAAACACTTATAATATTTTTCATGAAATTAAAAAACCATAAGGAGTTATAAAAACTCTAAAACTTCCTTCTAAACTTTATTTCACCTTAAAAGTTCTCTAGTATCCTACACAACACAAATAATGGTCAAAAATACCTTGTTTATCACCCATATATACAAGTCCATACATCTAATTTCCATTGGAGGGAGCTTTAGTGAGTCCTATAAAATGTACAATAGGTTTCATGAGAAAATTGTGCCATTAGATCAACCTTATTTCCCCATTTCTCCAATCAAGTCTCTACAACAATTTAACAAGGGGTTTTGAGCAGTATGACCTCTTACGCATTATTTATAAAGGTTTCACATCCAACATTAATTTTTTTTCACTAAATTGATGTTAAAAGACCGTATTAAAATCATTGAGCTCCTTATATTCCCATGTAGATCCTCAAAATATAAATGAGCACTTGAAGATACCTATTCAAACTTTCTTTCCTCTTTTCCTACATGTTTGAGTGGGTTTGAGCTGCAAAATGGACTATGGGTGGTTTCATTTTCATCTTAAGAGCTTGGAAACCTTTTAATTCACTTCAAAAAAATGTTTCAATTAATTTTAGTGATCATCTACTTGAATTTGACCCCCTTTTGAACTCTAGGCTTAGAGCCTATCTAGTAGACCTACCTGCAACTCAGAGCCCAAAATGAGGTTTGATGATTCTACTTATCTCCAAATATATTAGGCACTTCTATTATGACCCCATAGATATTTTATAGTTAATTTTTAGGGTCACTTAGGGATGGAAGTGGAAATGATCTCGTATTTGGTCTTTATGCTTGAAACTACCATATAGGACTAACTACAACTCTTGCTATCTAGACTACCTTGTTTGCTTTATCTCTCTTTTTGTGTGTGTATTTCAGCTTTACAAATACTATTTAAATTTATAAACAACTATAAATTTATCCTTTTATATATTTTCTTCTAAACTACAGGGTTTGTGTTTAAAGGGAAAGTAGCCCCTATTTGAGATAAAATAGGTGGAAATTAACCTATTATATAAAATAATTTGAATGTGCCATAGGATTAATAAATTTTTTATTAATATTTTCATAAAATTTGAGCTTCTGGTAATCTCATATTACCTTCCAAACCTTCAAATTCTAAAACTAGTCTTTCTTCACAAGGATTGTGTGCAAGAAACTCCAAAGTGGACTATGTCTTATGTTATGAGAAACCTTTATCTACTTTATTTCAATCAAGGTGGTGTTAATAATTTTTTATAACTTTTTTTAAGATTTCCTAACCTCCATTCATACCCTAAACTCTCACAAGCCTCTCACACACCTTGATTTAGTCAATTAAGTGTGTTCTGTTAGCTATATACCTATTTTGGAGGTCACTGTTGACAATTCTTCCACAAGTCAGATTGTCACCTGCCATATGGAAGATTCACGTCCCTAGCCAAAGAAGAAATAATACATTGGGCAAGAGGTAGACCAATTGAAATAACTCATTTGCAAAGGACTCGAGTCTGTGGGAAATTAGACAAGGATAAAGGACCAAAGGGCATAAAAAAAGCAAAGGGCGTAGACACTTCCTTCGGACAAAAAGTCCGAAGGAATTCGGAATGGCTTCCAATTTAAAAAAAAATACCCCAAGTTTTCTTTTAAAGCCTACACAAACAAAAGGCCACAAAGACATGGACTGCCACCGACTGCTGCCAACTTGGACAATTTATACCAACCTGGACGCCACGCAGATGACTGCAGACTGACATGTAGACACTCAGACTACCTGCTGGAGGCCACACGGACTGGTTGGCTGACGGAGGACAGGAAAGGCTGCCGAAAGGCACATATAGAGTACAGGCAAAGAGAAAGGAATCCTTCATAATTTTTGTCTGAAGGAATTCCTTCAGACAAAAAGTCTGAAGGAATTCGGAAGGCGCTGGTCCGCGAAACAAAGACAAAACCAAGACCCAGGGTTTTTTTTTTAAAGGTGAAGACAGTTAGGCAACAGCCCGCAGAAAACAAAGACTTAGAAAAATAGGCCACATGAAATAATCTGGAGCAAAGGGCCGACAGAGGAAAACAACATAGAAATAAGCCTGCGGAGATATTTTTGAAAGAAAGGTAAAGCTTCCGGTGACGTCCTGCAGGCCGTCAAATTTAGGCCGCGGGAAATAACCGTTGGGATTTTTAAAATAGCAGAAAAATCTGAAAAAATAAATGAAGCCAACTGTGCAAAAGAATAGAAAATAGATAGTCTGATGAATGAGTTGGACATGGAATCCTCCATAAATAGACGCGCCCATAATTAGGAGATTCACATGCAAACACTGGGTCTATTTTCGAATAAACAGTGTAAATTTCAGTTGACTAGACATTAGAAACCTGTTTGTCTTCTTATATCACATGCATCCGAAGGTTCAATTTAGCTTCAAACAGGGGTTGACTGTTCCATATTTGGAGTTAACTAATTGATCAAGTGCTTCATCAAACAAAGAGAATTCATGCAAAGACAGGGAAAATATATTTTATTAAGTTAACCAAAGTGAATTTTTCTCTTAAAGATTATACGGCTATCTTTGGCCTCTTAAAAATTGATATATAATGGCTTTTAGCCTTGATTAAAAAATCATCCAATCTCTCTTGGTTAGAATAGACTCTACCATTAAGAGTTGTGTAACCTCTTCGATCAATAAGGAGTGTACTTTTAGATTTCAAGCATGGCATAGTGTATATTTCTTCAGCAATTTGCATAAGTGGTAGAGTTTTTCTCCCTTCCCAAATTTTGTTCATACCTAGTTGTTGTATTGTCCTTGTGCAAGTCATGTTAAAGTGTTCTTTATTCTCTTTTGCTGAAATTGTAAGTGGATGTTAGTTGGCTGCAAAGTGTCTTGTATCGGACATCTCTCCATCGTTTTCCCTCAGGTTTTAGTTATTAGATCGAACCTCTGCATGAAATACTCATGCACAAGTGATTAATTGAAGTCTAAGGTCTTCCTTCTCTCTTGTTTGTTCAGTGTTCAAGGATCCAAGCTGAGTAGGATCATAACCCTGGTGTATCACCCTCTTTTAGGTAGGATTTCCCCTTTAAGTTTTCTTTCTCCCTTTTCCATGGTAGTCCGCAGCATAGAGTAGGAATCCTAATTGATACATCATACAGGAACCAGCCTTCTCTGGAGGTTCTCCTCACTATTGAGGCACCCACCCTCATGAGGAGATCCCATTGTTTTAGCTGGATAGAAGACTGGCCATTTTCGTGCACGTCTTTGAATCAAGGCACAACTCCAGGTTGACAACAGTCACCTAAAGATCTGTGTGTATGGATTAGGATTGAGAATAGTATTTAAACCTCACTTAAGCCACTTTAAATATTTTGGTACCTAATTTCCTTCATATTTATGCAATGTACATATCAAAATATTACTCTTCTAGCTGGCTATTTGTCTTGTTATAGCTGACTACTTTTTTTGCTTTAAAGGTGCCTATAGGTGTATTTTAATGTATTATGGCATTATTAATGGTGTTTTAGGACTATTTATATATCCTTAAAGTCACCTACTTCACTTTCCTATCTCAAATGATAATTTAGAAGCACTATCTAAATTTAATATTTATCCATAGTCACCATATAGTGGTTGTAAGATCTTGTAGGTTTTAATTTGATTGGTTTAACATTGAGTATGATTATTGAAGAACCTTTTTATGATTTATACACTAATATCACACTTTTTTGGATTCATATATTCATCTATATAGCCTAAATCATCCTTTAGACACCCCTATCTTAACTCACTATTCGACTATGTTTTTTACCCTAGGGTGTCTGTAGATGTAAATTACCTCCTATAGGTTTCTTTGAATTCCAAATTTGAAATCAAAGTCCAAAAAATTCTTTAGTATTCCCTAAAGTCATATAGTACATGTTTGAAGTCCTTGGTTCACTAGTCTTAGTCTAACTCTCATCCAAAAACTTTACCTCAATCTTTTGTCTACCTACAGTCACCCATAATTGACTATAGGTAGAATCTTGTAGGTGACCATGAGTTTGTAAGGTCATTTTATTTGCCTTTTGTGATACCTAAAACCTTTATAAAGATTCCAATCAATTTACTCACATTACTTTACCCTTACACTCATGTATACAAGAAAAGAGACCCTTCCTCAACTTGAAACTCCATGTTGGCTATAGGTGCTTGCTTTCATGGCCTAGTACAGACTGTAGGTGACCATAGGACTCAAAAATATTACTTCATCCTCTCTAGATGATCATGGGAACATAAATTCTCATTTGAATCATTTGGAATCATCTCCATGTATTAGCAAAGTCTAGAATCATCAACTTTGAGTGCAACACCATTTTGAATCAGAGTCTTGTAGACATCATTGAAGGAAATTAGTCATAATTTGGCAACTTTAAGTCTCTAAGAGACCAAAATCCATTTACTTTTTTCTCTTAAAACTTATCATGGATCTTCTCTATGTTATGGAATACAAATTTAGCACAATAAGATGTATTAGGAGTTCTTAAAACCATGTTATTTACCTTTGGAAAAAAGAGCTAAGACCCATGTTTTCTTAGTTTAGGGAATTTGGTCTCGAACTCAGTCCTATCCTTTTTTTAAGATGATCTTCAACCTTGTTTGGTAATCCATCCTTCTAAACAAGTATACCATGAACCTTTGATTATGTTAACACATTAAGGAATACGTCAATACATATTTCAACCTTTCTATGTGGATTCTAAACTCTCTATTCAGACCACCTGTAAGTGCACATTCTAAATATGCATGTAGTGAAGAGAATTTTGGGAAATGTGTGAGGTTTAAGCCTCATGGAGTAGACTTAGACTCTTTATCAATCCTCAAATGGATGATTTTTATCATGGAGGTATTAAAACTAGTTTCCTAAATCCTTATTCAATGTGATTTTCTTTTACAAGGATATTTACAACCTAATTTCATGGCTACCTAATTGTGTTTTCTTATATATGACTATGATTCCATGGAGAGCTACCTCAAGAAAGGAAATTAGGAGATTAATGTGTTTAAAATAACATGGAAACATGTAAACCTAGACATATTCACCCTCCAAGACCACACCAAAACAATAAAACCTTCAAATGATGAAGAAACTACCTCTTGCATAGAAAAGTGCTCCTTCTTACAATTAAATATTATTAGCATATAAAGACCTCATGAAACTTGAAATAAAGCATGGGAATCATTTGAAGAGTAGGTCCACATCATCTATCATCAAACATAGCAATTTTTTCATATGGAATTATTTAAACCAAGGTAAAAATTTTAGGGTACACAGATTAGTAGGCAAATTTGAAAGGTCAACTTCATGAGCATGGTTCATGAATAAAATTCCATAATTTTTCAAAATAATTATATGTAAATGAATATATATAAGTGAAAAACAACCTCCCAAAATTATTTTACTTGAAACTTCTTGACCTATCCATACCAAGCAAAAACTTGAAGGTCACTTTTACTTGCCAAGAAGGTTAAAAAGGGAATATAATGTTTTGAGAAATAAATGGAACTTTAAAATAATAAAAATTTGGAACTAAGCTTGGGTATCTAAATGGTAATTGTGTGATCGTTTTCCATGTGTCACACTTCCCAAGGAGTTGTACAAGTGCTAAAATCTCCTTTTCTCCCAAAAAAATTGCCCTTTTAACTGAAGAACCTACAAGTTTCAATTACCAATATTGGATTAAGACTTATTAGGACACATTTCACATGACATCACCCTTTTGGACCTTCACACTTCCCAATAAACTCATAAAAGCATTAAATGTACCTTTTTGACCCCCTAAAATGACCCAAAATGATATATGAACATAAGAACTAATTGACCAAGGCCAATATAACATCATTTTAGATTAATTAAACTGTAATAAACCACATAAAACTCACATTACACCCCCTATAGACCTATAAAGTCAATTTTTTACCTATAGGTTCCCCAATTTGACTAAAAAGTCAAATTTGATCAACAAATTGGTGACTCATAGGGGTAGTATGTCTGCTATACTAACTATAATAGTAGCCTCATCAGTCCATTGGGTTTAGGATTCATATAAATCTTGATAAAAACAAGGAAAATTTTGACTATTGACCAGGAAAAGATAACTAATGACTACCTCAACTAGACAAATCAAGGGCACACACCAAGCAAAGCGCACAACACACACACAACACACAACACACACACACACACACACACACACACACACACACACACACACACACACACACACACACACACACACACACACATGCATGTGCGCACACGCACGCGCACATGCATGTGTGTGTGTTCAAATCACTTAAGGGAAACATAGAAAAAACTATCATATAATATTAAAAATAAATCATACCTCCTTCTTGGATCAAAGGGAAAGTTTGTTGAATCTCCTTCTTCATGAGATGGATGATGGTGCTAAGCATATTGCTCTTTAGATTGAACACTTGATGGACCAAACCTATTCCTTGGCACTTCACTTGACTTTTTCTCTAGTATATAATCTTAAAATAGTTCTCCAATGTAGACATATTATTATTAACCTTGTATATGTACTTCATGTTGTTTCCCACACTCTTTCTTATCATCAACTTTCATCTTCTTTGTAGGCATGGTCTCGAAAGGAATGATTTCTCATTCTTTGAAATATTGAGGCCAATAGAGGTTTGTATTGAAATCTAAATGCTAATGTTGACCTTTCCCTTTCTCACCTATGACATGTTGGAAAATGTCATCTTTCTCATCTATGAAATCTTGAATAATGTCATCTTTGATACCATCACTTGTAACCATCTCTAAAGGAGTTGTAAACCCCTTGAGAGATTCAAACTCTTTGAAAATGTCTTCAAATCTATGCCATAAGTCATCATATTCACTTTTATCATAATAATTAAGGGTAACAACAAGATATACTCCTTCATCTTCTTATTTATATTTCAATAGGACCTCTTCCAAGATTTCTTCTTCAACACAAGGAGTGTATGCTTCATCACCAACCAAACAAGGAAAATCAATGTAAGAGCTCACCTCTTCTTCATAACTTAGGAAATCTTGAGGGTTTTTAAATTAAACCTCAGATATCATAATCTTATGTTTTTTGTCAAGGGCTACAATAACCTTAATTTCCTTCTTAGTGATGCTAAGACTAGGCATCTTGAAATCTAGTGACCCGGCCCAATAAAGTTGTCAAGGAGTTATACTTTATTTAAGTAAAAGTTCTAAATTTTCATAAATAAATTGATATTATTAATTTTTTCACACCAGAGGTCCATCAAGGCAAAGGGTGATGGGATGAATAAAAATTAACTAGTTGGTGGAGGTGGAACATATGGCTCAAAATCAGAATGAGAATGCAAAGTTGGGGATTCTTTTAGGAGCTCTTGAGGAAGGGGAGGTAGATCCTTGGGTTAAAACAATTTTATTTTATTCATTCCACTTGACATACACTTAGTTCAAATCTTATTAAACTTGGGGACTCTCTTAAATAAGGTTATATGGGGTGTGTTTAAGCATAGAATCTTCTTTGGGGTCTAAACCTTCCATCACACCTTAGCTTAGTAACTTCATCCTTGACTCTAACTCTTCAATTTGTTTGGCTAGGTTCTCTTTTAAAAGTCTTTCTTGAATCTCATATGAATTATAATTATTATGGGTAATATATGAGAGTTGACATGGAACATAAGAAGCTTCATGAGGAAGGGTGGGAATGACTTGCAAAGGACTAACTCCATTTTCAATTTCACTCCTTAACAATGCCTCTATCTTCTTTCTTGCCCCATAACTCCAATATATTACTATATATTAGGATGTTAGGATTATAATATTTTTATTGAGGAATGGTATGAGGAATTTGAATAGGATCAAGAGTCTTCTCAATTTCACACTCTTTTTCAAGACTTTTCTCCTCTTTCTTTCCCCATGACTCCACTATCTTGTTCTAACTTAATACATTAAAATTATGAGTCTCTTTTTTAGGTGATGGGGATGCATTGTGAGAGGGAAATGAGGGATTAAAATCCACTTCCTTTTATTTCATCATGGACTACTGCATATTCATATTTACCAATTCAATTTGCCTATCAATATTAGATTCAAACACAAGGTTTCTCTTTTCAATTATCTCTTTCAAGTGATTGGGAAAATAATGACCTTGATAGGATGGATTTGGCTCATTACTTGGGGTCATGTATTATTGGTAGGAAGATTATGAATGTGTATATGAATACTGATAGGTATGGTGAGGTTTCATTTCATGAACTCTTAGCCTATCCTCTAAGGAAGAAACTGGACCACTCATATCAAGCATCTCACTTGGGAGCCTTTGCCAATTAGCTCTCTCAATTACACACTCTATTTTGACCAAATATAATGTTTCTCTCACCTTATTAATTACATAATTAGGGACCTCTATAACACATCCTCTTTGTGTGTCAAGATCGAACATGTACCTCTCATAGCCCAAAAGTGTCTTCTTGAAGGTGGAAATAGTTTGGCTTGAAAAGTGACTAGGTTGACTAGGAGCAAGACGTGGAGAAGGCTGATCATAGGAATGATATAATTCATGCATGGGATGAAAAATATCATATTGGGGCTGATGAAAGTCATATTTGTGATGGTAAGGATCATGAAAATATTTACTAAGGACTTGTTCATATTGATAGGGAATGTCACAAGCTTGCAATGCCTCACCAAATTGTAGAAAATAAACTCAACATCAAATTCATCCATGAAACTTTATTGAAAGAAAGAACACAAAGAGATACATTTATAACAATATTAAAAGGATAACTTGGGATTATTGACCAGCTGATTTATCTTTGGAGTCACCATTGATGCTTTGATAGATGCCTTCAAAGGCTGGTTATTGAGAGACAACACCAAAAATCTCTCAACTTCTTGGTCCAAGAGTCCCATCAGGCATGCCAAAAAATATTGTTACTTATATTTTCACCCTTTGAGGATATTTAAAATCTTTCCTCATCTAAGTTTCATAATGGAAACACCTCTAGGCTTGTGGGTATCCTAAGGATGAGGTTAATCTCTAGATAGAGATAACTCCCTTGATATACCACTTTGGATTGTAACTACTACTAAACATAGGGGGTGAAAAGGGAG
Organism: Torreya grandis; assembly: GCA_037957365.1. NCBI lineage: Eukaryota > Viridiplantae > Streptophyta > Pinopsida > Cupressales > Taxaceae > Torreya > Torreya grandis. The sequence goes on along the minus strand of JARHVA010001235.1, from coordinate 3,199,686 downwards.
AAGGATAATTGAAATCAAACTAATATAATGGAGGTGATACAATAAATAACATGATGACATCCAACCTTATTCATGTTACACTTGGAATCAAAAGACAAATTGAACATATGCTTTTCCAATCTTCATCTTCTCACATCAATGTTACATTATGAGGTTATGGATGAATGTGAAAAGTTAGGAAGACTATAAAAGATTCATATGAGGGAAATAATGAATAGGATAACTCACTAAATCTTATACATTTCCTATAATGCTTCACATGCCTTATAAGAAGAAACTTTCCAACTACAAAGAGATGATAGAATGAAATAACATGTTAAGGAATCCATAGTCTTCACTTATGCAAAATAAAACATTCTAAATTAAAAAACTGAGAATATTCATTGAGGAGGTAAAAAATATTATTATTATTTATCAAAAGGTATACATTTGAGTATAATTTTTCTATACTCAAGTGGAACATTCAATGTATTGCCAAAATGGTTAGTTCTTATAGAACTTGAGAGAGGGAGGAGAAGAGAGAAGTCAAAGGGTCACAAGGATAATTTTCAAGCTGAGAAAATAATTTAATTTTATATATTAATAGGATATGGGATGAACCTTTCAATTCCAAGAAGTACAAATATCAATCCAAGTCATAAACTTCATGAAAAGTGGTAAGAAACTCCTCATTCTGGCTCAAAAAAATTGCCTTCATGATTCACCCTATTTGAATACCTCATAAATTATTAGGAAAATGTATTATTAATTTAATTAAGTGTAAGGAAATCAAAAATTCCTCCTCATGAATCATTTGTATGCTTGGTCATCTAGAATCACTTAGAAAGGAGCAATCATCATCTATTGTCAATAAAATTGCTCTTCTATGCACCCTACACACCTAGAATCAAAATTGGCATCATTTATTCATAAAAATACATGGGATGTAGTTAATTACACATTTAAAGAGCCTCCATGTCCTTATAGGCATCATTAAATATTTAAAATTAGCTCAAGTGAAGCTTTCCACCCTTCTCACTAGCTTATCCATTAGGCTAATTTTGATTGGCTGAGTTGAAACACCTGGTTTAGAAACTTAGATGTTTTTTAATGAAATTAAAATACCATAGGGAGCTATAAAAATTCTAAAAATTCCCTCCAAATTTGATTTCACCTTCAAAATCCTCATATATCCTACACAACACAAAAATTGGTCAAAAATATTATTTATAACCCCATCCATAAAGGTCTGTATAGATAATTTACATTGGAGTGAGACTGAGTGAGTCCTATATAAGTTCCAATTTGTTTAATGATCAAAAAGTGCCATTAGATCAGATTTCTAGCCCAATTTCTATAATTGATTCTCTACAAGGTTTAACAAGGGTTTTTGAGTAGTTTGACCTCTTAAGCATTTTTCATAAAGGTTTCATGTCTAAATTTCTAAGAAAAATCACTAAAGTGATTTTCAAAGACCAGATTAACATCCTTTATCTCATTATATTCCCATTCAAATCCTAATAAGATAAATTAATGAAATATCCCTAATGGATCCCTTCTATAGGTCTGCTATAATTTGTATTCTGAAATTATGTTTTCCTGCTTCTGAATGTTTTCTTTCCGTAGTAGATGGAAATTTGCAGAAGGGTTTGTTTGTTTTTTCTTTTGTTTTTGTGTTTTGATGAGTTTATAACATATAAAAGTAATAGAGAACAACAAACATGAAACAAGACTGAAATAAATAAAGTATGCAGTGAAAATTAGAATTATTGCAATCCGTACCAGGCAGATTTGTCTAAATTATAGAGCCAAGCAATAAATCCAATATATTTCCCAAAGCGCCATACAAATTTGGTGTCAAGTTGGAAGGTGAATAAGGTTTCCAAATCCAGCATACATTTGGAGATGAATACAAACAATAATCTATACACCACATGGTGTAACTGCTGTAAATGGCATCCCACAGGCTGCAATGAACCACATCCCAGCTGGAAAGATATTCTGCCACGCTGAAACCCCAATGAGAATGGATGCTGCTGTCCTTAATCACCATGCCCAATGTCTAAATGCTGCACCAAAGATTGTTGAGGGCTACGTCCTAGCCAATCACTAACCTGGGGTTTGCATCCCAGACTAGAAATCGCCCCTTTCAGAGCAAATCCGAAATCAAGTTGTCAAGTGTGCAAAAGATAATCAAACAATGAAGCTTCCATCTCCTTATAATCCCTCTCAATTCCAAAGTTAACCCTAAGTGTCTCCAAGTGGCGTTGTGAAGTGAAGGTGTTATAATTTCTTATTTTAAAGTGGTCATGTTACTAGAAAATGACCTTTTTCCTCATAGATAGAAATCCGTTCACTGAATTGCCTTAAGACCAAAGAGAAAGCTTTAGAGAATTTTGAGACCTTTCCAACGAGCTATCATACCATAGGGTGTGCATCTAGATGAGGCCAAAAACCCCTTATTACTCTAAAATGGCTAACAACTTAGCCTTATTTAATTATTAAACGCTAACTTAGGAAATATTAAAAATATAACCCAAGTAGCCACAAAATGTCCAACTGACATCACGAACCAACAAAACATCTTGTCACCTATCTGTGACTGAAGTCAAAAATCAAGGATCCACTGGCAGTCTCATCCCTAAAATCTAGGGATGCTCCTAAAATCTAGGAAATAAGCCCTATCCCTCTGAAACTAAACCCAAAGAGTAATCTCATGGAGTCCCAACCCTGGGCATGATCATACCTCCTAAAAAAGAGGAATAACTCCCATGAATGTAGGAACTGCCTCCTAAAAACAAGGAATGTCTCCCAACTAATCAATAATTGCCAGAACACCAAGTCCCCAACATTGAATAACCAAAATGGGTCTCTATCCAATCCTGTCAACCTACAAGACCCCATAATAAGCTGACTCACATGCCTTTGCTAGAATACTCCTAATCAATCCCTACAAATTAGGAATCCCTCCTAAATTGTAGGAAACTATTGTCTACTACTCCAAACTCCCTGGGAGGCTCATACATGACTCTCAAAGCCCCTGGGTTGGTTCCCTCTACGCTCTGTTGGCCTATGGGAACCATATAATAGACCAACCCTACTAGAAATGTTGTCACTAAGGAAGGATAGAAATTGGGGACACGACAGTCCTCCCTTCCCAAAGATTACTTGTCCTCAAGCAATGTCAATCCAACTCCACAAACATCAGGCAAGTCCGTACCATAACCAAGAATGATCCTAGGGTCCCAAGCCATCCTGGAAGGTTTGTAGTACCATATTCTAGAAACACTATCCTGCACTACACCCAAACAAGTAACCTCCTACAAACCCCCTGAAGGAAGAGCAATCAAATACTGTACCAACTCTGTCAACTCCTCAATGAACTGCTCTCTGAAAGAACCAAACTGAAACACTAAAGGCAAAAACTCTAGTAAGCCAACATTGGCTTCCACATCCTCAACTATTGAACTACAAATCTAAGTGATTCCAGGATTCCAAATCAGCCTCAAAAGGGAACCACCATGCAGATACTGTATCCCTCTAAATAGACATGCAAACCCATACTGCCAATGCCTCTCAGCTAGATCCATAATTGCAATCCTAGAACTTGTTGCCATCTGGTGTGACTGAACAAATATCGTGCTCAACCATCGCATGTGTGCCTCAACATCTCCCCACCAAAAAACTAACTATTCCATTCTAACAAATATGCCTAAACACTCCAAACCATGAAGCAACTCACTAGGATCCTGAAGCACCAATGTATCAATGAGACCAAGGCCTGGATCCCAAGCCAAAATACTAGATGTGTTGAATGAGATGAAGGAGTATCTCAACTGCACTCCATGAAACATACATACAATGAAGTAGACCAGTAAGAAGGTGTCAAAGTGAACTCCCATAAACTAGTATTCCAACCCACATGACCACCTAGCAATGCTGTTATAATTATGACCAGCAACTCAAATGATATCATATATGTCATCATACCAATGCCAAACAAAAAATGTCCAAAAGAAACACTCCTCAATGCCCTTATACTAAATCATGGATGTAGTCAATGCCAAGTCAAGTAGTAAATGATTCCAGCTTGGACAGCCACTAGTCCATAAGGAATCAAAGACTATGGAGTCACCAATCAACAAGGATACCACTGCCATATCAATGGATGTAGATGACAAACTCAAAGATGTAGTATGTATGCCATCATGAGAAAAACCAAAGCATGTGTCATTTGTACCCAAAATTGTAGGATTATCAATTCTTGAATCCCATATCGATCTGAGAAATGTTGCTCCACCCAAACACTACGCTACTCTGATATAAACATATGTATACCAAAAGTGAAGCAACCCAACATGAATCCACTGAAGAAATGCCCAACACATGTTGATACCAAGATTCCAAATCTTTACACTAACACATCCCTCCAGCATGTTGATACTCATTATGTTGTTGTTGTGAACCTGTACCTCATCTAACCAACTAAGAACTTCACTCCAAATGAAGCCACAATTACTACCAACAACCAATTCTATGAGGAATTCACAAATGAGCCAATCATCGGCAAGGAAAGCTTGTTGAATACTTTTCCAAATCCTCCAAATAGCTGCTGCAACTTTACCTATATTTCCACAAATTAGTGTGCCTTCAATAAAGGTTGTTAAGTAAATGTTTTGTTTAACCATGCAACCAACAAAGTCCCTTATATTCTGATCTTGAAATCCCAATGTAATATCTAAAAATTCTAAATCTTCAATCAAAAGGTACATCACTGCCCTATCATATGGAACATTGATGAATGTCTCAACAAAGACAGGCTCTTTGTGGCTGGTCCACTAGATATGCAACTTAATATATCATCAACTCTTGGAAGGGAAGGATCAACTTCACACTTGAACACCCCAACTTGAATGTAACCAACCCAAGTTTCAAAGTTTGACTCATGAGATGAAAGAGAATTGCTGTTCAAAGTTAGAAAATCAGAAGTATGTTCATACCTTTCCACAATGTTTTTGCAGTCTTCTCTTGCCTCTCCTTCCAAGGTAGGTGACTCCTCTAAAGGTGCTGGTCCATGGGGTGTGTTCAAATGAATATAACATGTCCCATTAACTGCCTTAGCAGCCAAAAATCTGATCCATACCTCTATCTCCATAACTGATATGTTTTCCATTACTAACAAACTCCACGGTGTAGTATGCCAAACAAACCAAACATTATCAAAATGAAATATATTCTTAGTAAGCAACCTCTTAGTCTCCCTAATCATCTCTTTAAGACAAGATGCTTCATATGATCTTAACAATTGTCCTTCCATTGTAGATGATGCATGACTAACCAAATCAGAATCAATAATGTTCCATTCCACACAAATGAAAATAACACTTGTGGCTGGTCCATCAAGTGTGTAACCAATATCATCATTGTTTGGAGCCTTTAAGGGGCTCTTTAAAAGAGGAACATCATAAAATTCATGATGCAAACTAGACCGAACTGAATTTTCTAGATCATAACTCTTTTCCTTTTCACACAACTCAACATGCTCTTCTTGTGGACTTACCTCAAGAAGCTCTTCCTTTGTATGCTCAACATCCTCACTTTCTTCTCTTGGAAGAAGTAATGATCTAATGTATGAATCTCTTTGTCTTCTTGCATTATCAATCTTATTTCATATTTCCTTGACCTCTTGTAAGTGTTGTCTTGCTTGGGCAGCAAACATCTTGGCCTTCTTCGCTCTATGTGACCATCCATTTCACGTCTCTTGAGCCTTTTTCACATCTTTCAAGGTGGGGTAAACAAAATCAGAACCTTTGTGGTTTTAATCCACAATATATATCTCATGTCCAACACACTTAACCTGAGTACCACCATAGGAAGACTCAACAACCTCATTACCTTCATGTGAAATGGATGATACCACATGACTAGAACTGTTGTTGCAAAAATTAGAATAGGTACCAGACCTTGGAGACATGCTTTCAACATCCCTAATGGGCTGATCCATGATAGTAAGCTCTTCAATTTGGTGATCAACTTGATGAATCAATGGTGTGGTATGTGTCTCTTTCTGTTCTAGAGTCATTTCTTCTTTAGGATTCCCACATGATGACTGATTTTTGTTTTTCCTAGGTTGCAACTCAAATGATAACACATCTTCATGCCTTTCTTCTGCATACCCGGCAAGTGAATGATCCATTATGGTGTTTTTATCATGAACATGGATAGGTTGACACAAATGTTATTTCTCACATGAAAACATATCATCAATTATGGCATGGTATTCCTTTTTTGCAAGCTTAACCTTATGACAAATTTTTGGATGCATGTCAATGTAATCTTTGAAATGAAAGTTCTCTCTAACATATAGAGGAAGAGTATTATACTCCTCAAGTATGATAATTACTTTCATTTTCCTGTCTAGTGGCAATGGATCCTTTCTAGAAGAAGATGATGATCCACTAACATGTCCAAATTTACTTGACATAGAATCATTGAACTGCTGCAATTGAAGCTTGAATTTTTGTTGTGACTGTTCCCATTCTTTCCACAAGGTTATATCTCTTAACAATTTTTCCATAATGAACTACCACGCTAACCAACTGAAACTAATATGAAAGAGCAAAAATTGACCCTGTACTGCTAAAAACTAACATGCAATGCGAAATCCCAATAGGCTGGCATAGTCAAGGCTCTGATACCACTGAAATATCCCTAATGGATCCCTTCTGTAGGTCTGCTATAATTTGTATTCTAAAATTATGTTTTCCTACTTCTGAATGTTTTCTTTCCATAGTAGATAGAAATTTGCAGAAGGTTTTGTTTGTTTTTTCTTTTGTTTTTGTGTTTTGATGAATTTATAACATAAAAAAGTAATAGAGAACAACAAACATGAAATAAGACTAAAATAAATAAAGTATGCAGTGAAAATCAAAATTATTGCAATCTGTACCAGGCAAATTTGTCTAAATTATAGAGCCAAGCAATAAATCAAATATATTTCCCAAAGCACCATACAAATTTGGTGTCAAGTTGGAAGGTAAAGAAGGTTCCCAAATCCAGCATACATTTGGAGATGAATACAAACAATAATCTATACACCACATGGTGTAACTGCTATAAATGGCATCCCACAGGCTGCAATGAACCACGTCCCAGCTGGAAAGATATTCTGCCACACTGAAACCCCAATGAGAATGGATGCTACTATCCTTAATCACCATGCCCAATGTCTAAATGCCGTGCCAAAGATTGCCGAGGGCTACGTCTCAGCCAATCACTAACCTAGGGTTTGCGTCTCAGACTAGAAATTGCCCCTTTCAGAGCAAATCTGAAATAAAGTTGTCAAGTGTGCAAAAGATAATCAAACAATGAAGCTTACATCTCCTTATAATCCCTCTCAATTCCAAAGTGAACCCTAAGTGTCTCCAAGTGGCGTTGTGAAGTGAAGGTGTTATAATTTCTTATTTTAAAGTGGTCATGTTACTAGAAAATGACCTTTTTCCTCATAGATAGAAATTCGTTCACTGAATTGCCCTGAGACCAAAGAGAAAGATTTAGATAATTTTGAGACCTTTCCAATGAGCTATCATACCATAGGGTGTGCATCCAGATGAGGCCAAAAACCCCTTATTACTCCAAAATGGCTAATAACTTAGCCTTATTTAATTATTAAATGCTAACTTAGGAAATATTAAAAAAATAACCCAATTAGCCACAAAATGTCCAACTGACATCACGAACCAACAAAACATCTTGTCACCTATCTATGACTGAAGTCAGAAATTAAGGATCCACTGGCAGTCTCATCCCTAAAATCTAGGGATGCTCTTAAAATCTAGGAAACAAGCCCTATCCCTCTGAAACTGAACCCAAAGAGTAATCTCATGGAGTCCCAACCCTAGGCATGATCATACCTCCTAAAAAGTAGGAATAACTCCCATGAATGTAGGAACTGCCTCCTAAAAACAAGGAATGTCTCCCAACTAATCAATAACTGCCAGAACACCAAGTCCCCAACACTGAATAACCAAACTGGGTTTCTATCCAATCCTGTCAACCTACAAGACCCCATAATAAGCTGACTTACATGCCTCTACTAGACTACTCCTAGTCAATCCCTACAAATTAGGAATCCCTCCTAAATTGTAGGAAACTATTGTCTACTACTCCAAACTCCCTGGGAGGCTCATGCATGACTCTCAAAGCCCCTGGGTTGGTTCCTCTATGCTCTATTGGCCTATGGGAACTAGATAATAGACCAACCCTACTAGAAATGTTGTCACTAAAGAAGGGCAAAAATTGGGGACATAACAATTAACACTTGAATCTACCTATTTGAACTTGCTTTCCTCTTTTCTTGCATGCCTAAGTGGGGTTGAGCTTAAAAATGGAATATGTGTGTTTTATTTTGAATATAAATATCTTGAAAACCTATTAATTCACTTCAAAAACATGTTTCAATTCATTATAGTGATCATCTAAGGCTATACCTGAAGTTGACCACCCTTTTGAACTTTAGGCTGAGGACCTGTCTAGTAGACCTACCTCCAACTCAGAGCCCAAAATGATTTTTGATGATTTTACATTTATAAAAGTATCTAAATAACTTTTATTATGATCTAAAAGATATGTTATATTCAATTGGAAGGGTCACTTATGTCTATAAGTGGAAATGATCTCACATTTGGTCTTTATGCTTGAAACTGCCATATATGCCTAACTATAACTCTTGATATCTAGACAAGACTATTTTATTTATATCTATTATGAGGTGTTTATCATGCTGGTTTGGGTTTATTTCAGATTAAAAAATCCTCTTTTAAGGTCTAAACAAATATGAACTCATCCCTTTATATATTTTCCGCTAAACTTCAGGGTTTGTGCTTAAGGGGAAAGTACCCCCTATATGAGATAAAATAGGAGGTAATTTCCATATTACCTCAAGAAATTTGAATATTTAATGGGATTAATAATTTTTTTATTACTATTTACACAAAATTTGAGCTTCTAGTCATCGCATATGACCTTCTAACCTTTAAATTCCAAAATTGGTCTTTAAACACAAGGACTATGTGCAAGAAACTCTAAAGTAGATTGTGTCTTATGTTATAATAAACATTTATCTACTTTTTTTACATAATTTTGGTGTCAATAAGTTTTAATAACTTTATTTAATATTTAATAACCTCCATTCATACCCCAAACTCTCACAAGCCTCTTGCACTGAGTGCATTATGTTAGTTGTACACCTATTTTGGAGGTCACCTAAAGACATGTGTAGATGGATTAAGATTGATAATAGTATTTAACCCTAAATTAGGACTATTTTAATAATTTTATACCTATTTTAATTCATACTTATGTAATTCACATATCAAAATATCACTCTTCTAGCTGATTGTCTGTCTTGTTATAGCTGACTATATTTTTTGCTTTGAAGGTGACTATAGGTGTATTTTAATGGATTATGGACTTTTGAATGGTTTTTTAGGCCTATTTATGGCTCATTTAAGTCACTTTTCACATACATAAATTCACCTACTTCACTTTCCTATATCAAATGATAATTTAAAAACATTGTCTCAATTTACTGTTTATCTATAGTCACCATAAAGTGGTTGCAAGGTCTTATACATGCTAATTTGATTCATTTAAAATTTAGTATGGTTATTAAATACAATATTTAATCTTTATAAACTAAAATAAAACTTTTTTGGATTCATATATTCATCTTTTATCCTAAATCATCCTTTATATACCCCTTTCTCAACTCATTGTCTAACTGTGTTTCTTTCCCTAGGGTGTCTATAGATGCAAATTACCTCCTATAGGTTTATTTGTGTTCCAAGTTTGAAATTAAAGTCCAAAAAATTATTTAGGATTAATTTAATTCATATATTACATGTTTTAATTCCCTAGTTCACTGGGATTAGTCTAACCATCATCTAGAAACATTACCTCAGTCCTTTGTCTACCTATAATCACCTACAACTGACTGTAGGTAGAGTCTTGTAGGTGACCATGAGTTTGTAAGGTAATTGTATTTTAATTTTTGGATACTTAAAAACTTTATAAATATTCCAATCACTTAATTCACATGACCATACCCCTATACTCATGTATGTAAGAAAAGAGATCCTTCCTCAATTTGAAACTCCATGTTGGTTGTAGGTGCTTACTTTCATGGCCTGGTACAGATTTTAGGTGACCATAGGACTCAAAAATAGTAATCCATCCTCTCTATATGATAATTGGAACATGAATGATCATCTGAATCATTTTTAATCATCTCCATGTGTTGGCAAGGTCTACAATCATCAACCTTAAGTGCAAGGCCATTTTGAATTAGAGTCCTATAGACATCATTGAAGGAAATTAGTCATAATTTGTCAACTTTAGGTCTCTAAGAGACCAAAATCCATTTTATTTTCTTCCCTTAAAACTTGGAATGGATCCTCTCTATTCTAGGGAGTGCAAATTTAGAACAATAGGATGTATCAAGAGTTCTTGAAACCATGTTATTTACCTTTGGTAAAAAGTGCTAGGACCCTTATTTTCTTAGTTTAGGGAACTTTGTCTCAAACTTAGTCCTATCCTTTTTTGAAGATGATCTTCAACATTATTTGGAAATCCATCTTTCCAAACAAGTCTACCATGAACCTTTCATCATGTTAGAACCTTAAGGAAAATGTCAATACATATTTCAACCTTTCTATATAGATTATAAACTCTCTACTCAGACCACATGTAAGTGCACATTCTAAATATGCAGGCAATGAAGAGAAGTTTGGGAAATTTTTGAGGTTTAGGCCTCATTAAGTAGACTTATACTCTTTAACATTCCTCAAAATGCTGATTTTTATCACAGAGGTATTTCAACTAGTTTCCAAAATCCATATTCAATGTGATATCCCCTTACAAGGATGTCTGTAACCTAATTTCATGGTTTCCTATTTGTTTTTTCTTATGTATTACTATGATTGAATGGAGATATACCTTAGGAAAGTAGATTTGGAGATGAAAGTGACCAAAAAAACATCAAAACATGTAATCCTAGACATATTCACTATCTAATACCACCACCAAAAAATTACAACTTTCAAATGGTGAGGAAACTTCTTGTTGCACAAAAAAGTGCTCCCTCTTGAAATTCAAGATGATTAGCATATCAAGACCTCATGAAACTTGAAACCAAGAATAAGAATTATCTGAAGAGGAGGTCAACATCACCTATCATCAGAATCAACAATTGGTTCATATGGAATTTTTCAAACCAAGGCAAAATCTATAGGGTACATAGATTAGTAGGTAGATTTGAAAGGTCAACTTCATGAGAATGGTCAGGCCATAATTTTTCAAAATATTTATATGGAAGGAAGGGTGGGAGGTACTTACATATGATCAAACTCTTTCTCAACCTCATACTCTTTATCTAGGGTTTTATCCTCTTTCTTTCCCCATGATTCCACTATCTTATTCTAACTTAGTATGTTAAGAGAAAGATTATCTTCTTGATTTGGTGATTAAATTTTAGGAGTGGATGAAGTGTTCAAGAAATTTTAAATCTCCTTAGGATTGGATTCTCCACTTTGTCTCCAACTTGAGATTTCATATCTATAGGTCACTTATTGAGGTGGGGATGAAATTAGAGAGGGAAATGAGGGCTTAAAATTCCACTTATTTTACTAATGATATGAACTAATAGATATAATTATTAGATAAATCAATCTTCCTATCAATATTTTCTTTAAAAACCATGTTTGTCTCTCTAACTCCTTCTTCTAGCTAATTAGGAAAAGGATGACTTTGATAAGCTTGATTGGGCTCATGAGTTAGAGTCATGTAAGACTAATAGAAATATTGGTGAAGTGGATATGAAGTTTGATAGGTTTGATGAGGCTAATTTTCATGAATTATTATCCTATAATTATTAAACAAGGCCACTCACATATGCATCTCACTTATAAGCCTTTGCCAATTAGATCTCTCAATAGATTCCCACTCTCTTTTAACTAGCTCTAAATCATTTCTCACCTTATGAAAGAAATTATTAGGAATATATTTACCATGTCCCATTTGTGTGTCAATATCCAACATGTACTTCTCATATCCCAAGAATGTTTTCTTGAAAGTTACAATGGACTAATTAGAGGAGTGATTAGGTTGAATAGGAAAAGCAAGATATTAAGGAGGTTGGTTACAAGAATGATAAAACTCATGAAAAGGTTGAAAATGGTCATATTTTAGTTGGTAAGAATCATATTGGAACTATTAAGGATCATGAAAAGCTAATAGGGAATGCCATAATATTGATAAACCTCACCAACTTGTGTAAAATAATACTCAACACCAAAGTCAGCCATGGAATTTTATTAAGAAGCAAGAACATAAGGAATGATTATCAATAATATTAAAAAGGAATGCTTAGATTTTTTGACCATTTTATGTAATCTAAAAGTCACCATTGATGTTTAGATAGATGCCTCTAAAGGCTGATGTGTTGAAAGACAACACCAAAAATCCTTCAACTTCTTGGACAATAAGTCCCACTGAGCATGCCAAAAACTATTGTCACTTGAATTTTCACATTTTGAGGAGATGTCTCAGCTCTCCTCATCCAAGTGTCACAATTGAAACACCTCTAGTCTATGTATGAGCTTAATAATGAGGTGAATCTCTAGATATGGATAGCTCCCTTGATATACTACTTGTAGATAACTACTATACCTAAAATTTTCAAGGGAAAAGGGAGAGAAAATTGAAAGTAAAATATCATAAAGGAGGTGATACATCAAATTAGTTTATGACTACCAACCAGTTGCATGTTACACATGATAATAAGGGACTAATCAAACATACACTTCTCCCATCTACATCTTCTCAAATCAATGTTTTATTATGAGGTTATAGTGAATGCTTATGCTAAGAGGACTAGACAAGAGATATCTAATGAGATTATTTAATATGATAACTCACTCAACCTTGAAACTTCTTAGAATACTTCACATGACCTATAAGAAGAAGCTTTCCAACTACAAATAGGTGAGAGAATGAGACAACATGCTAAGGAAACAAGAGTCATCACTAAGTAAAATCAATCATCCAAGTAAAAAAACTATTAAAAATAATGAAATAGGTAAAAATAAATATTATTTATTGATATATGGTATGCAAATGAGTAGGTATTTTCCATATTCAAGTGGAGCATAATTTATAATGGCCAAAATGGCTAGCTCTTATAGAACTTGAGAGAGAGAGAGAGAGGAGAAGAAATAAGTCCAAAGGTCACAAGGACACTTATCATGCTAAGAGAATGAGTTAATTTTATATGATAATAGGGTGTGAAATAGACCATGCAAGGTTAGAAGAGACAATTGGCTTTCCAAGTCATGAAACTCATGAAAAGTGGCATAAAATTCCCTTTGCTATCTCACAAAACTACCTTCATGATTTAGCCCTATTTGAACATCAAAAAACTAAATAAGGATAGGTATGATGATTAGAATTAGGTGAAAGGATTTTATACCATGCTTATCCATGCATTGGTTACATTATTGGTCATTTGGAATCTTTATAAAATGAGCTATCACCATTTGTAGTCAAAATAACTCTTCTTTCATACACCTTACACACTTGGCCCCCCAAAAAAATTACTTTTACATTAAAATTCATACACGTGAGTGGATTACATTTTTAAAGACCCTCCATATACTTATAAGAATTAGGTACACCTTAAAAATACATCCATTTGAAGCTTTCACACTTCTCACCATCTTTTTCACTATGTTAATTCTGACTGGCTAAAATGAAGATATTTATAATCACAATTAAGAGTTTTTATGTAACATTAAATGTAAATAATTATTTATAATATTTCTATATCTTCCTCCCAAAATTTATCTCATCTCTTGAAACCTCTTGTAACTTGCACAATACACAAAATAATCAAAAAGAGTAATTTTTTACCCTATCCATATAGATTCCCTACAACTCATACTAATGGTAGGGAGCCTAAATGAGTCTTATAAAACATAAAATCACTTTTATGGTCAAAATATGACATTATATTATCCTTCCATATCCATTTCCTTCAACGAGTCTATAAGCAAGGTTTAAGAGGGTTTAGGCTCATTTTTGCTCTTAATCCTTGTTCATGAAGCTCTGACATTTAATATTCTAAAAAATTACACTAAGACATAGTTTAATACCTTCATAAACTTCCCCAAACTCATTATCTCCCCATACATAACCTCCAAAAATATGTTATCATCTAAACTTCTCCTATCAACCCTGATTCTCCATTCCTTGTAGGTCTGAGGTGGTTGTAAGCTAGAAGTAGCTCTCCTTATGCTTTATCTACATACCAATAGTCTATTAAAATATAAAATTATTCTAAAATCATTATATATTCCATTGTTATTCACTTATTATGTTATAATTGAATATGACTTCTCATTTGGGCACTAGGCTTAAACCTCGCCTAATAGGCCTATTGTAACCCTTGTGTTCTAGGCCATCCAATTTTTCTTATTTGAATTTTAGAAGATTCAAAACCTCTTTAATGACCCCAAATCATTCTTTAAAAATTTAGAATTCCCACCTAAGGTTATAAGTGAAAATTTCTTCTCATTTGGGCTTTAGGCCTAACCATGCCTACTAGGCCTACCTACAAATTTGAGGTTCTAGGACACATTTTTGGGTTCTCTCATATTGTGTTTGGTTCCTCCTATTTTTATAGGTGTATTTCAACTTATAATACCTTATTTCCATGTCTAATTATCCTCTAACTCACCTGATTATTGTCATTCTTCAAAGCCTATTAGTTTATGCATAAGGGGAGAACCCTATGTCTAACACAAAATAAAGGGAACTTCCCCTATTTTTAAAAACAATTTGAATATTTTATAGGGTTATAAAATTTATGGATACCATCCACATAAAAAATTGGCCCTTGAATAGGTCAATAAACCCTTTAACTTCTTCAAATTCCAAGGTAGACTTGTGGAGGGTAGACTATGTGTATGACAGTCATAGACTAACTATGTATGGCCTTTAAAAAACACCTTGATTTCATGTATTAATAATTAAGAGATGATCACATAATTTTTTTTATAATTATCTATGATTTATACTCATGTTTTCATTATTGGTTCAAAGTGACTTGATCATTTGTTGATTAGGCAGACTTAATATGTAGGGTTTTCTTATGTGGAATGTATGTACTTGATTAGAGTATTTAATTTAATTTATATAAATTATTATGGTATCATAAGGTTATTTAAAACATGATAAGGACGTTCCAAATGTTATCAAATTATCATAATCCATGCTTGCACCTTGAAACATTTCCTTACTCAGCCAGGCCTAACTAGTAAACTAACCCTGTTTGTATACTTCCCCTGCCTATAGGTGTTTATGTCTAAATTAGGAATTTTTTGAATGTTTAATGTCCCTTATTAATCTATCCACACCATGATATATCCATACCTACTCATTTTATACTTGGATTGATGTCTATTGTTAAGGCTATATAGCCCATTTTCCATGGTAACCCTGCAACCAGCCTATAGGTACACATTTTGTGATGCAAAAGAGACATGTAGGTGACTTTCATATTTAAAACATATGTAAAAATACTCATGGGAACCATATATGATCCTATAAAACATTTTTATCTAACAAGTGTCTCTATGTTCATAAATTTTCATATCCAAGATCACACTATGGATTGTGAAACTTTACAACCAGCTGCAGGTCAACAATTTAGAATTAGGCACACCTATAAGTGTGTATGGGAACGTAAAACATATAATTGCACCCTATTTTGATGATATTTTATATAATTAAAACTATATTATACCATATATAACTATTAAACCATGAAACATAGTTTGTATTGCAACCTTGAAGTGGAAAGCTTCTTTAGGGCCCAAAACATGTAGATGGCATTATCAGAATTTAGTGCATAAAAGTGCAATTTTAAGGTACTCAATAACCACATTCCAATAATAATTTTGAATCCATTTGTTTCATGTCTCTTATCCTTCATGAATACTATAATATATGATCATTTGGGTACACTAGTTTTCTTGTGACCTTTGGACTTATTTCTTCTCCTTTCTCTCTCAAGTTATATAAGAACTAGCCATTATGGCCTTTATAAATTATACTCCAAATAAGTATGGTGAAGCCCTATTTATTTTCATAACATGGTTTAGTAAAGAATACTTATTTTTACCTATTCAATGGCTATGAATAGTGTGTTTTCATTGGATGATTCATCTTGATTAGTAATGACTCTTATTTCCTTAGCATGTTGTCTCATTCTCTCACCTATTTACAATTGGAAATATTCTTCTTACAAGTCATGTGAAGTGTTCTAGGAAGTGTCAATATTAGAATATTCAAAAGTGTCATTATATACCTCTTTTCTAGTCCTTCTAGACTAAGCATTCACCATAACCTCATAATGAAGAATTGATGTGAGAAGATACAGATTGGAGAAGTGTATGTTTGGTTAGCCCCTTTTTCTCATGTGTAACATGTAACTGGTTGGTAGTCATCATCTAATTTTGTGTATAACCTCCTTTAGGATAGTTTAATTTTAGTTTTCTCTCACTTTTCCCTCACAAATTTTAGGTTTAGTAGTGACCTACAAGTTATACATGATGAAGTTATCCCTATCTAGAGATTCACCTCATTATTAAGCTCACCCAAAGCCTAGAGGTGTTTCAATTGTTACACTTGGGTAAGGAGAATTGAGACATCTCCTGAAAGGGTGAAAATACCAGTGACAACAAGATTAATTAACTTACTGACTCATTACTCATCATTTATTTGACATGTATGAGTGAACATTTACTATTGATTTTCTTGGACGTACTGACATATACCAATTTATACATACTATTAGATCTCTATCAAGACACCTAAGATCCTTCCACTTGTTAGCTTCTTGCTTATGGTAACCTTTTGACCTAATGCTTACTGTTGATCTCAATTTTATTATTAATGTTTGCTATTGTATTTTAGGGCCCACTAACACTCTTAGATTGCCTACTCATCATTATATCTTGACCTTAGATTATAATATTTGGACACTTGTTGCTCTCATGTTAAACCTTGGGTTATTTGAATTCCAATGGCTACTTCATGAATTTTAAACTTGATGTATGTCTGCCTATTTCATTATGCAAGTCTAACTTTGAAGCTTTATATCTTGAGATATAAAAATCATCAAGACATGAATTTTTTTGAGGTTGATCTTGGCATGAATAGATTCATGTCCATGTGGTCTTTTGGCCTTAACTAATTCCATCAGTGCATTTATAAAATGCACAATTGATCCAACCCATTCATTTATATATGACATCCTATGATTTTTTGGTCCTTCAAATCTTATACAAGTCATTTGATCATTCACTCAAATAGGAACTTTGCTCTTCTATTCAATATATGAAAAATCTTGGTATGTGGGATGAAATTGGTCAACATGCACCCCTTGAAAACCTTCAAACCATCTCTAACCATGATAAAACTTCAATTTGAATTCAAATTTTCTCTCATAAGCTAACTCCATAATCATCAAAAAATGTTAAATCCATTCTTAAAACATTAAATATGCTCAAAATAGACTAAAAAACTCATATGATAACACTCATACCCTGGTCCTTTATAAAAAATGACCAAAAAGTCCATTTGAATCACCTAGCCTTATCTAGAGGCCTAATAGCCCTACCTAAACTTTGTAGAGCCCATACATTTATGTGTAGAGATCTTAATGAATTGAAAATTCACATCTAATGCACACTCATATTCCCTGTCATGCATGCCAATTTTCATCATCTAAATCTTCCTTTGCATTATAGCTCCTTCACAAATTAACCTACCAAATAATCCTCTATTTGCACAAATTCACAACCATAGAATAAAATATACACTTTTATAAGACTATGAAATATTTTTTGAGCACACATTTTTCCATTTCAAATATTTAATCATCCTTAGACCTCAAATCCTTTGGGAAGGTCACTAACCCACATGTGCTAAATCACTAGGGCATCTATAAGAAATATGGTCAACTTACCATCTTCTAGTCAATGCTATATCCTAAAACTTCTCTCACACTTGGATGTCACCAACTCACACTAATAGACAAATTTATATATGTCTAAATCCTTGAGGAATCCATGGAACCATGAATGTGGTTTTTGTCCTACTAACCCTTAAGCAAGGATTGTCATACTTGAGAAGCATCAAAATTATTAAACTTGACATCAAGAGGCATTAAAATCCTAAAAACACATAGATCACACCTATATGAGGTCAACACACCTTTATATGCCACAACGTCACCTTGAACACTTATAGATCTTGATTTGACACCTAAAAATCTCATAACTTGTGCCTGTAGACCTTGTGTATACCCCTATCACTATGACAAAAAATCATAAAAGGATAATTATATATTTATCACACCTTCAAGGCACATTTTAAAATTATATTTTTCAAATATAATTATTCTCAACCCTTGGTTAGCTTCATAGACCTCAAATTCATCAATTTTGCATGATGGGCTCTCACTAGGCTATAAACATTGAACAAACTTATCAAACTAAAAAAATGATAATTAAATATTCATGTGACCAACCCAATGCATTAAACCTCATGTTTTTCACTTAGAAATATCATCTTCACACTCCATATGAACCTTACCTTAATTCATTATGATTTGACAAACTAAACCAAGATTCAAAGATTGACAAAAACTTGTCTTTGGGACCAATGTCCCTGAATAGATTTCTTGAAGCTTTTCATCACAAAAATTTAGAGTAAGAACATGAAATTATTTCTCCCCCTTATCTATTGACCTTATATTATGAATAAAAGTCTTGGAAATATAACATCATCAATTATCTACCATAATGGCATTGGTCTTAAAGACTAATCAATAACTCTTCATACCTTTGTAATAATTATAACCTCTTGTACATCACCTAGATCACACATATGCTTATACATATGAAATATGTCTTTTAAGAAGCATAGGTAGAGACACCCACTAATAATAGAGATACTAAAGGTCCCAAAACTTAGAATACTCCCATATCTTAATGCTCTCACTTGGCTTTTAGTCCTACCTCATCATCAAATTAACTTTGAATGAGTTCTTAACTTCATTCTTTCATTCAGTCTTGGAATCTTAATTGATTATTTTATCTACTTGGGTAGATAAGACTTGATCTTTGACACTTGAACTTGTACCTTGTTCTATTATGATAGACAATCAATTTTTAACCTATTTTTCATTCACCTCCTTGGGTATCCATTAATTATGGTTCCTTATCTTCATGTTAGGATTGGCATTATTTGTAGTAGAATTCTAACTATTCTTATAGAACCTTGCCATGTGACCTCTTTCTTGACACTTGAAAGAAATGAAGTTTCTAAGATTGTACATACCTTGTGTATGGAATAAATGATGAATCCTTGAAGTTTTATTAGCCCATTCATGTACCTAATCATTTGATTTCTTGATGTAGGCATTACAAGACCTTATAATATAACCAATCCCTTCACACTTGTATCATAAGATGTTATGCTTTCCTTTTGGACCAATTGATTGTATTAATTGATGATATTCTTCATTCTTATCATTATATTGATAATAATTCTATGTAAATCTCATATTAGGAGCTTTTCTTTTGTGATAAATGATCTTGTGACCAAACTAATGACAAGAATAATATTAAACATTGAAGGAGGTATCATACCTTATTTCATGGGTTGATTGATTTGATTTGAACTTTTATAGCTTTTAAAGTTATCCTTATTATTAATATTGACATTATTCTTGTCTTTACTATCACTCTCCCTAACATGATTAGTCTTCTAATCTATCATCACTATCTTCTCAATATTCTTATCTTTTTGAACAACTTCATGGAACCCTAGGCCTGACTTATCATTTGAGACCTTTTAAATTCTCAGTAGGTCATTAAGATCAATTGTATTTTTCTCAAATTTCTTATATGTGTCAAGTTTGATCATAACTTGATCTAGTTTCACTTGTAAAGACTCCATCTTTGATTTATATTTGACACATTCCTCATCCTTACTATTTACATCCTTAGGAAGGGTAAAAACATAATTTATAATATGTTGAGTAATCTCATTATGCTCTTTGACTTCATTTCTCAACCTTTGTTAAAATAATCTAATTTTCTCCTCATAGGTCTTGATCAAGGATGCTTGATTTTTGTTCTTTCATTGTAGAAGCTTCAAATCTTTGAAGGTATTTAGATATTTATCTTCAAGTGTGAGTTTACCATATTCTTCCTCTAATATATCTCCACTAAAAAAATATCTACCTAAAAAACATTCACCTTCATCATCCTCAATAGCCATGAATAATGTCTCATTGTTCTCATTATAAAATGAATCATCACTGTTTGATGTGTTTACTTCTTGTTCAATAGATGAGCTATTTTCTTCTTCATGGTAAAGACTCTTGATACCTTTATATGACTCTAACTTTCCATTTCTCTTATTGAATAAATTTTTACACTTACTAGGACCCCTAGATTTATTGTTCTCATCTTCGTGAGATTTCTTATGAGCTTCCTTATATTCAAACTTGTCTCTATCTAGGCACTTAAATGAAAAATGACCAACTTTACCACATGAAAAAACATTTAAAAGGAAGTTTCCCTTCATATTTACCTAGTCCTACATTAAATTTTCTTACAATCATGGTTTCCAGTTGATCTTCATTAAGATCAAAGTCTTCAAGACTTAACTTTCTCTTCTTACCTTTTGTCTCATTAATCACATTAGAGGTTACTTCCTTATTTATTTGTTTGTTCTCATTAAATATCATCTAATAGGTCGGTAAGAATGCCATGTAATTCATCCATATTCATCTTGGTAAGATCATGAATTTATTCTACAATAGAAAATTTTGAATCAAACTTGAGAGTGAGAGACCTTAATACTTTATATACTATAGTATATTATTTAGTTTCCTCTCCAAGACCTCTGATCATGTTCACCACCTCATCAACCCTTAAAATATAGGATTCCATAATATCTTCTTCCTTAATTTTGAGGCCCTCAAATTATCATAGGTAGGTCTATAATTTATGCAACTTATCTTTTGAATCCCCCTCATATGTGATCTACAATTTGTCCCATATTTACTTGGTAGACTTACAATGGATTACCTTGGTAAACTCACCCTTTGATAGGCCAAAAATTATAGCATTCATAGCTTTATAATTGTTCATACTCAACTTCTTATTAGATGCACTAGTTAGAAGAGTAGGGGGTATAGAATACCCATCCATAATATATTTCCAAATGTAAAAACCTAGATACATGGTGTAGGTATTCATCATTACACTCCAAAAATCATAGTTGGATCCATTTAATAATGGTGCTTTATTATTAGAGAAACCACCTTGCATTTGATGAGTACCCATTGTACCTTTGATCACCTTCAAGTGGTTAAACTTATTAATAATGTGTGGATCTAATAAAAAAAATTATATATATATATAATCTTTGAGGGGGAGGGGGTAAACTTAAATTCCAATCCTTCAAACTCTTAACCATTCAAAATAAGCATTCATGAAGAATATATATCATTCATTATAATGAACAAAGAAAACCATGCAAGATCAAAAGCACATAGCACATGAATTATGTGGGAAACCCTCATGGGGGATAAAATACACTCTAAAACCTAAAAAAACATGGACTAAAATCCTATAAGAGATCACAAACTAGAGACTTTAATGAATTACCCATTTCACAAGGATCACCAACCACTAAGCATGGAAAATCACTCACTAGCCCTAGATATTTAACACCCACATAACACATATGATATCAATGCCTTTATAATTATGATTCAATTCTAATATGATGAAGTAATAGTGAAAAATAACCCTCTTCAACCCTTCACACTTTCTCAAGCCTTCACATACAAACAATGCATCTAAAATAACCTTTTCGATAACTCTACACTTCTTCGTAGATCTTCAATCATCAACCCTAAAAAACATTGTTATAACATTATAAACATTACCATTATGACACACACATATCCCTTAGAATAATTTAATCTTCAATTCATCTACCAAGCTTACTCACTCTTCTCTTTTCTTTGCTCATATTCTCTAGAAACCTTCATCTTTGATTTTGATCTTTATGGAGTCTACATGATAACCACCTTAGTGGTTAGCCACAAGGAATTACTTAACCATTAATTATTATATCCAAATTATAAAATTTTAAACATCACCTATATAGGTTGACCATAGATTTTATATATCACCCTTAAGTAACAACACCTTTCAATTAGGCCTAAGTAGCCCTTTTAGGTCCATGGAGACCTATTCATACATTTTAACACATAAATAAGTAAAATAGAAACAAAAAAACCACATAAAATCATACTATTACATGACACATGACCCCTAAGACACCCTCAAGTGATTACATTCATCATTACAAGCTTATTCATATGAAAAACCTTTCGATCATTTGCCTTGTACATGAAAACACCATGAATGAACATAAAGTCAACTTCCAAACAATGGTTCATACTGAATATGGATTGGTAAAACATAAAAAATATATAAAGATGATCCTCATGGAGTGTAAAACACTCTATAATATATAAATAATCATTAAACATCCAAACACCATCAAGAAAAACACAAACACCCTTATTGGGTCACTTGCATAAGGAAATCAAACCTTTAGTCAAATTTAAACCATAATAAATGAAATTTTATGACCATTAAAACCTCCTAATAAATTTTCATATATTTCCCTCGAATTTATATATAAATTTTATTTTTACTTCATAATCAAATTCATCCATCATTAAAATTTATAAGCAAAACACTATAGACTAGTTTTCCTTTGTAAAATTCAATTATTTGAATTCCAACGGTCACTAAAAAATGCAAATTTGGCTAAGTATGGAAAATAGTGAAATATAGCTAGGAGATAAAATTTTAAATATCATAAATTTTCATATAAATCATTTGAAACACATACTCTAGGAACAACAATTAACAGACCCATGTAACCACTTTCTTCTAACACCCTCACATGTGTGAATATTGACGTCATTTATCAATCTTATGTTGTGGAGCCTATTTCCAAATTAAAATTTATTTAAAATAATATACATTTAAAATTTACTATACACTCTTTATATATTATTTTGGGGTTTTAGTGGTATTATCCCTTGGAAAATAGGGGTTTAGGGGTGGTAGCCCCCAAAAAAAAATTTGGACTGCCTTAATGGGGAACCATTTTGGGTTGACTTGACCCATGGTTTTGGTACCCATAGTTTTATAAAAATTATATGTAGTTACTTATTAATGTATTATATATGTATTAGGTAATATATTATACAAAAAATTGGGTTTGAGAAGGAAGAATAAAGTGTTTGAATTTAAATGTGAATTCAGGATAGTTTGTAGAGCACAACTCCAAACAATATTTGTTCATTGTAATTGTGAGAAGATTGATCTGAGAGTGGATTTTACTCTTTTGGCTTGTAATAAAATATGATAAAGTGTTTTTTGGTGTATTTATCCCAAATTTTGTGAACCACATTAAATTTGGTCTTCTTTTTGTGCATTTTTATTTCTATTATTTATGCATCTCTATTCATATCTATTATTATTACTATTTAGTGAAATTCTTCCACATTAATTTATGATTTACTCTTAAAAACTCTACCAAGATTACTAAGATAAGTTGTACCTTCACAAGACTACTTAGATGGATTCCATTCACTTCCACAAGTATACCAATCATTCTGACACCCCATATGACCCCTCAAATATGGTCAACATCCATCATCTTGACCACTAAGACACACTTTATCATATGACCCCTCAAATATGGCCAAGAAAACACTACAAGGTCCATGCATGACCACTAAGACACACTTTATCATTGACCTTATAGCATACTTGACACCTCATGAACACTCTTATCCACCTTGTATACATCATTGACAATACCTCAATAGTTTATATATGAGTCCAATTAGGTAATTTTTCACACCATGACATGCTAGGCAAATAGGCCAACAATAATAAAATATTTTATTCTAAAAATTAGTTTTTACTATGAGAGGTTTCATTTTAAATATATTATATTAGTATCAATTTGAAATACTTACTGAATATGATGGAATGATCTTGGTTACATATGGATTTAGCTTAAGGTTTGATGATGTATATGAAGGATATTTAATAAGTTTAAAATAGATAATGTTGTTCATCTATGTGTGTAACAATATAATAGAAGGGTCAACTCATAATATAACATACACATGTGAACTAATCACCAATTAAGACCTTGTTTATACACTCAATTTTTGTGGTAATTATATGTCAATTTTATCATTTTCAAGTACAAAAGATAAGATTTTATTATCTAAAAAATCCTCCTTTTATTCTAGTAATGAAATTTCTATATGAAAAGGATAAAATGTACTTGATTGTATACACACAATTTATTGGTATGAATATACAATTATATAAGTCACTCAATAATATAACATATAATTACGTGTAGTCAATGTCTAGAAATTGATAGTTTTGTTATTAAATTGAAATTTAATAAGAATGAGGGTAATATTACATTTGTATATTGGTGAAAAACATGTTTCCCTTTCATATTTTTAAAGATGATGATACCTTATTTAAAAATTCAATAAAGTTGTGCTTCATTGTAAAATAACATGGAAAGTTGGGATGTTTTTTTTCCAAAAAAATTGTAACCATGCAAGTTCCTAGGTTAGGTGATTATGCCCCAAATTATCTCCCACATTAGTGAAAACTAAATATGTTATTTATTTATTTAGTTTAGTTATTCATTTTCATTATTTAAGATTATTATTTATTTTATATTAGTCCTTTTTGATTATATATTACACTCAAATTTTGTGTCAATATTGCTCAAAATCCAAATAATCATACATCCCTATCAACAATTATATGGGCTTCATGAAATTTTTATTACTATTTAGATTTGTAGACTTGAACATCTCCTATCAATATATTTGTGAATAATCCAATGAATTTTATCATCATCATACAATACATATCTGATTATTGATCTTCACTATGTATCTATGCAGATCATATCATGCCATCTTGGTTCTAATAAGCATATGATGTCTTTGGGAATCCAATAAACATGTCACATATTTTTTCATCAATTTAATCAATCAAAAATTGAATTTTCTATCTTAAACATGTGTTTTTTATTAGGGACCATTACATACAAGGCTCTACATGTTCACCATCTAATTATTTTTGATAAAAATTGTTTCTTTTTGGCCCCTCCTTGATAAATAATATTCCATTTATGATTATGTCTCTATAAAGGAATTTGATTATATGTTCATCAACATGCACAAATACTACAACTTTAGAATTGATGGAGATGAATCTCTAAATGAGAAATATTTGAATAAATATATATCATAAGTTGGTATTTTTTTATGGTGTTATTTTCAAGTTTTTAATTCAACTCATCATTTTTAAAAATCATTACATTAAAAAACATGTGGAAAATATTAGGTCATATAGTGAAGTATGATATGTAAAGTATGGTTTAAAAAATTCCAGTCATTATTTTTTTTTTAAATTCTTATTTTTAGTTCATTTTTTATATTTTGGGGTTGGGTATTATTATTATTATTATTACTATAGAATTATCTTATGATGATCTACCTAAATATTATGGTTTTATTAAATATTTACATTATTTTATTTTTTAAATTTATTACATAGTTTATATTGGCACATTTCATTTAAGTGGATATATATATATATTTTAATATGTTTTGTTTTAAGATATTATATTATTTTTCTATTAATCCATTTTATATACATATTAGTCAAGATTGTGTTCGTGTGTGTCATCAAAGTCAAGTTTATGTTAGTCAATCAAAATCCCAAACTTGTAATCGACACATTATCAGGTGAACCCAACATCTAATTATAATGGATGATATTTACTTTATGACATGTGATAGTGGAAAATATATATGATCCAAATTGACTATTTATAAGGATGGTATCTAGTGGAAGAGGTGATCATCTATGTTGTGTGTGATCAAGTGGAAATGATCATACATAGTGGTTAAAAAATGAAAGTGAGGAACCCAATCCTCAATATCCATTTTATTATTTTTGTGATGAAAATAGTTTTTTATAAATAGATTAGTAAGAGAAAAAAATCTACTATGTATCCTATTTTTAATACTTCTCAGTGATTTTTTGGTGAATAGCCTAGCTATCATGCCTATTTTGTTTTCTAAAAGGCAAGAATGGCACAACCCTTTCATAATAAACAAACCAACAAACATGGATATATACTAGAATATAATCCAATAAAAATAAGAATCTTGTAACTGTTAAAAGGCTCATATGGGCATAAGACACTAATTATAATCACACTATCCTGATTCATTGAGCCTAGCACTCAAAAATCCTTTCATGACTCATGACCAATAAAAATGGTAAAAATGACATTAACACAATTATTAAATTTGACCTCAACCACTATTGTTATAGTCAAGTTCCACATGGTTGCTTTGATAGGTTTCATAGCCATGCCAACTTCCCTTCGAGCTTCTGGGGTCACTCTATCCACCTATTGCTTACTAAGTAAATTTGTGAAAATATCCATATGGTGATAATTTTATACTCATCACCCTATCAATTTACAAGGCTACTATGACTTACTTAGGGATATGGAGTATCATAAATCATGCCATGTGGAAAAATTTTACTAACCTTCTATCCTACAAACTTTAGTTTTGAAATGATTACATCTAAAATTATAGAGTAGTGGGATTATACCACATAGTAACATCCCACTCACTTGCTTTTCAATGGGATTTAGGTCTAATACAGACATCTCTAAAACTACATAGCATTGACATTGTGTCATGTGAAAACATCCCACTCACCCATTGGCCCACAAGCTTTGCACCTAGAATGGACATATTTGGGATATTGGGTCACTAGGATGATGCCACATGGTTACATCCCACAAGATTTATTAACCTAATTATTTTCACCTAAAATGGACATCTCTAAAATGGCAAGTTCCCAAGATGATGCCATGTTGTATCATCCCATGATTCCACTTGCGTAGAGGCTTTACAAGTTGTACGATCTTCCACAGGATCATAAATCATTAGATCATTTTATGTGGTAACATCTTGCTAACCTATTAGCCTATATGTGTCACTCAATGTATGGTCCCACATAAGATCATGGGTTATTAGGATGATACCATGTGGAAACATCCCACTATCTTGCTAACCCAACACTGATTTTACCATAGACTAAGATGACATCACTCTAGTTTTAGTGGGAATATAACATGTGGCTTCCTTTGAACCACTCATAAAAATTCATAAAAATGACTAAGGCAAAATTCCATGAAAATACCCAACTAATAAGTGTCTAAGGAAAAGTATATGTAGATGAATTAAGTCAATGAGGATAAATTTGGCTAAATAAAAAATCCATATTTGACTAATTTAAAGTTTTCAACCAATTAAAATGTGACAATGGCAATTAAATTTTGAATACACCTTTCTTCTGTGTAGAATAATTCAACCAACCTAGAAGCCAACATTCAAAGTGAAGAACATAAACCTTAAGGTTAAATTACAAAGCTAATCGAACAAGAAATAAATATAATAAATATTTTTGAATCTTAGACAAGCCTACAACACTAAACCAATATTCTTATTGGTTTAGCTAATTGATCGAAAAACACCAAGAAAGCCCAATTTTAAATTTAAATAGTCTATTCATTAGAAGTTAAAAACTTTTAGGATTAATACAAAGGCCTAATCTGTTAAACTAAGCTAAGAGAGAGATTGAATGTTTAAATCAAGAGTATTATCATAGAGTTAAGGAGAGGTCTTAAAATCCTCCTCTATCATTAGTTAAATTCTTTCAAGGATTTATATAGTTAACCTACTTAGTTACCTTTCATTAATAAATATTATCCCAACAACCATGCTCTATTGCAATTATCCCTTTTGAAATAAGAGGGTCTTGATAAATGAAAAGTCTAAGGTAGAAAGTGTAGACATCCCATTTTGGCCACAACTAGCTTCTAACCAAACTTCAGATTAATTTCTATCAAACATTGTAGGTTAAGCCTAAAAATCACTGAACATCCCAATTTTATCTTAAAACCATTCATCAATGCTCATAATCAAGTTGAGGCATCCCTATTTGGGAGACTATCCCATACACAATAATAAACTTTCAAGATTCATCCTCGGTCATCTTGAGACCCAACAACTGGTAGTTTGGCCTATGGACCCATTAAGTGGGGCACTTGATCAATTATTAAAAGAGATAAAATGCTAATCAAAATTAATAATTTGATTAAAATAGATTAAATGCTTAACTAAATTATCCATTTTTTATTAATGAATATCTAAAAATGGAAAATTCTAAAATTTAAAATATCAAGCCTTTTCATTATTACCTTTATGAGTTATCAAGCTCTTTCAAAATATCTCAAAATATCTAATTTGAGATTCATGCCTAGTAATTTAAAATCATAATTACATGAAAAATCTTAATTTATCTAGAGTTTGACTCAACTCACCTAGGGTTATTTTGAACCCATTCCATGTTTAAACTCAACTTTAACTCACCTTGGGTGAGGGTTAACTTTGGAGGCTATAAATATAAGGCATACCTATTCATATCTAGGATATCTTGGTGTAAAGTTATAATTCTCAATTAGATGCAAGGAAACCTTTAAAGTAGTGTTACAATTCAAAATTCATAAGCCAACCAACCAAGCCAAGGTGTCAAGGAGAGGAGAAAATGGAGCTTCATTAATAAAGACATCTTGATGCACAAAACCAAGAAAGACACTTTAATAAGACATTTTGGAGCTCCACTGAAAGTCAAAGAATGATTTATTTCATGTTATATTTGTGTTTTCACTTCTATGCTTGTTATTTGTGCTCTCCCTAATGTTTATGCTAGAGGTGTTAAGTGTTTAATGTGTTATTTTGATTTTTTTAATTGGACTAACACTATACTAGCCTCCCCTATATGTATTCTTTGTTTACATGATGGCATACCCGATGAGACCACACACACCAAAAACATGAATGGAGTCTATAGAGAGTTTTTTTGAGCCAATAATAATTTATTATATAGTTTAATTTCATGATTTATTGCTAACTTTTCCATGATTTTTCTTGTGATTGTGTATTCATGAATTTGTGAATACATAACTATGAATTCAACATAGAAAACCACAAAATCATCAACTGAATCTACAAATTTATCTCAAAAAACTACAAAATTTATCTATTTTAGCATTGGCCCTATGAAACTACAAAATCAAGCACATAAATGGAAAAACTATTGAGCAAAACTACAAAATCATCCTATAGAAAAAATCCCATTTCATTTTTTTAGCTCATTATGAAATTGTTATTTTTAGAAGAGAAATCATTATTTTTAGTAGAGATATCATTATTTTTATCAGTGAAATCACTATTTGTAGCAAAAAAATCATTTCTAAGGGGATCAAAATCATATTTTTAATCTACAAGTTCATTCTGATTAGCAGTGAAATCATTTTTACTAGCATCAAAATCATTGTAAAATAGTGAAATTGTTCCTATGTGTTCTATATTTTGTTGTAAGTTTCCCAAAATCATGAAATTTTCACCTAAAGTGCAAAATAATTTGCTTAAGTATTTATCCACCTAAATAGCAAAATCATCAAACAGAGTTGTGAAATCATTCAAGACCTATAAAATTGCTCACTGTGAGTTTTTAAGCATTTTGTTTTGATTGTGTTTTTATGATAGATTAATTTCACAGTTCATAGTTTATTGCATAACTATGAAATCATTCCATAGAGGTGATTTTATGCTTTGATGAGATGATTTTCAAGGATATAATTTTTTTCAATAAATAAATAAATAAACCCACTAACATCTGTTGCACGACCCAAAGGCAAAGACAAGATGATTTTAAACACTCTAAGTTTCAAAGATCACATTTAAATTTAGTGTTTTAAATTTTTTTTCTTGAATTTTTTTGTTTTCCTTAAATATTTTAACATAATTCCAAGGGGATAAAATTCATGTCATATTTCATTTGGTATAATAAAAATGAACTCTCGCTTTAGTTAAATACTGATAAGATTTTCCATTTTTATGTTTCTTGTTGAGTTTTTGTTTTGCAAGACAAGTGTCATGTGTATGCTCTCTCCCCTTCCTATTTATGGAAATTGGGTGATAAAAAATTCTCATATATTGCATTTGTTAATTTTGTCCAAAATCATGGAAATAAATTTTGTAAGGCCCTCCCTAAAATTTGAGTTATTTGGGTGACCCCAAAATGACCATAAAGTCCTTCCACTTTCTTTATTTCATGCATTTTGGCTTGTGGGCGGTAGTTCATCACCTCCCCATAGGTTTTCTAGGGAATTTTTGACCCAAGAATTCATCTCTTGGAATCACTTCAACCCCACTCCATGGTATATGTATACAAATTGAGGTTGATTTACTAGGATGCTTATTTGAGTGGTTAAATAAGCTCTATTAATAAGAGACTACCTCATAACATATGATTAACTTAGACATCACATTGAATTAAGTAATTGATAGATGTAGTGGTTGTGAAAAGGATAATACATTTTCATAATAAGTTATTTAACATGGATCCAAATGATGTGCTACACCCTAGTGTTAACTACACATATGGTACTATTTAGAAATGAATGAAAATTGATAGTTTAGACAACCCCACTTGTCATGGACATACTATCAATATAGAGTGAGTAGCTCGAAGTTATATGTCATCATACAAACTCTTGAAATAAGAGGGGGCCTAAAAACCCCACTTTCCATGAAATTTTAATTTTTTATTAACAACATAATTTCGTTTCAAGAGAAAGTATATAGATAGAATCTGATAGTACAAAGCTACCTTGTTGATTTTTAAGATTTAGGACATTAAAATTAGGTGTTTTTGTCATGTTTTCCTTTTTACTTACATGATATTGAGTCAAATTTATTTGTTTGCCATACCATGTCTAAAATGATTCATGTTTTCACCTCACTCATTTGTTTGAAAAGGCATTATGTCATGAATTTGACATCACACATTTGCCTTAGTCATTTGCTAAAATGTTTTGTGTATGTGTCATTTTTTGGAAAGGGTCATTGTTATGCTTCCCATTTCATTCCTATTTTTGTGCCTTAAATGTCTTGAAACAAACCATTTATCATATATTTAGATTACTAATGCATTGTTACACTTCTCTCATTATTTCAAAGACTTGTTGCCTTGTGTCCAATTGCTAATTTTAAAACCATGGGTGCCTTCTTAGTTTATGCCTAGTAGTGTTATGTTATCTATCTTAGTCTAGCTTATTGTACATTTCAAACCTAACCTTATAAATAGAGTTTTTTGTTTGTATTGACAAGTTAATATTCAAATACTGATTGGTTTATACATATGCCTTGCATAGTTTTGGCTCAGGTGTTCACCCTTCACTTTTTAGTTGTTTAACTTAGACTAGTTTTTTGCCCAATTTAAAGATGATTTTTGTGCCTATATTTGCGACGTGGTTTATCTTCCATGTGGCTAAAGTAAAATTTATTTTACCACATGATCAATTGTGTGTGTTAATCTAATTGCCTAGTTTGAGTAAAAGTGTTTCAAATATGTTAGATTAAATCTCTTGCCTTTTAAACCTAGTGTGTTTCAAATTCTAGATCTTCTGCCCTATTCCCAAAAGACCTAGAAAATTCCTATTTGTTCTTAGACCTAATATTGTTTAAAATACTATATTTTTTCCTTGTTCTAAAAATACCTAGAATTTCCATTTGTCTTAGACCTAGCTTTGTTTTAAGTATAACTCTTTTATCATGTTTTCAAGAGTCCTAACACTTTACCTCTTAATTTTAGACATAGTTTGTTTTAATCCTAGCTTTATGACTTGTTCCCAAAGACCTAACAGCCTTTTTTTCTCTTTAGACCTAGATTAGACTTGTTTGAAACACTTTTTACCTAAGTTTGGAATTCAATTTTACTGATCCACTTGATAATTTGTGTAACACCTTTGATGTTAGAAATTTAATGTTACACTATTTTAGACCAAGTTTATCATTGACCATTTTGGAGAAGTAAATTAATCGCTAGACCAAGTTCAGACAATTTGTCTTTTAGACCATGTTTTTTAGAATTTGTAGAACTCTAGGCATTCTTCATGGAATGTCAGTCTTTGATAGGGATATATCTCATTACACTTGTAGTGGATCCATGTACAATACAAGGTATGATAACGTGGTCATGAATGATGAATTTTCCCATGACCCCTACAATTATGATGTGGTTTGTGAGATAAATCCTTAACATCCTTACACTATTTAATTTGGGGAACAAATTCAAGATCCATTATCCCATTATTTGGTTAACATGCATCCCTATTCAGATCAAGACCAAGAGCAAACCATGAAATACCTTGATAACATACAATAAATTATAGAAAAAACTCAACAATAGCCATATTATGTTAATATGCCATTGACATATGATCCTTATCTATTTGATCATCACTTTCTTGAAAATAATAAAAAGGTTTTAGTTAGAGTCACAGAGGAAGGGCCACATTTCCAATAGAGTTCCCCATGAAAATTTACCCAGTCTAGTTAAAGTTCCTCTAAACATGCCTTATACCCAAAGAATTGAAATAACATATACTACCCATCCTAAATTATTCATTCCAATGTCATATCAAGACCCAAATATTCTTTCCAAAGGAAAGTTCCTCATGGAGCTTAACTTTATATAAATGCAACAAGCATATCAAACCTATTTGAATCTAGTACACAATTTTAATGTTATGAACATGTCCAATGCTACACTCATAGAATTAGATCCTTTAATAGGGTATTAATTGAGTTGACATATCAAGATAATTTTGGTATAAACTCATTTTTACAAGAACTTTATTCGGTGACATGTATAATTCCCCATCTATTAAATATATTATTATGAATTATATGTATAAAAATGTGCCAAACATGGTGGATAACATGTAAGTTCCTTCCAATCTAAGCCAAATTTGTTTAACAACACCAAAAAGTATTCCAAAATAATAATTGCATTTAGTTAATATGATAAATGTCTCATAATAGTATAAGGTAGGAACTCCTATGTCCCAACCATAGCTAACTACTTCTAATCCCCAACTAGTTGCTTCTTCAAGCATGCAACCATAGGGATTAAGTACTCAAGTGCTAACTAGTACTTCACCTCAACAATGAGTGATGAATGCTACTCCAACTCAATAGGTGATGGATAACATTCCATAAAAACTAGCATAGTCTAGTTTACCACCAAAATAGAGACAAAACATTATACCACCTCAACAAAGGGAAACACAGGTTCCACCTCAATATGTAGTGAAAAAGGTACCTGTTGATGCAGTGGATTGCACCCAGGGCAGGAGGCTGAGCTCCTGCCTTCCAAATGTCAAAATGGAAACTCCCCTCTCACCTATGGGACTGGTGAAGCTGGAGGGGAGAGTCTCTAGGTAAGGGCTAGCTCCCTTTGATGCATCTGAGTTGTTCCAATAAGTGCTAATACATGTATATAGATATATAATGGGGGTGAAAAGTTAGAAGGATTACAAGAAAACAAAACTACTCTAAAAGAGGTGATGCATTAAATGATTTGACCTACTCACACTCACACTTGAAGCCAAACAAACACATACGTACACTTCAAACTGGTAGAAGGACCATGCTATAGGAAGTTTAATAAGGAGGCTTTAATGGAATACATAGAAAACATGGATTCACCATAGGTGCTGTGGAAAGGGCACACTATATAGTAGCTTCTTCTGTCTCTGCGCTTACAAATACAACTCTCCATGTCACCTACAGGAATGGCACCTTATAGACACCAGGTGTGTTGGTGTTAAACCTATGGAAGCATTAAGAAGCAATGACTAAACACATAACTAACACTCAGACACACACAGAGATATCTAACTAGAATAGAGGTAAAATGCATTTATTGATTTTAGGTGAAAATTTGCCAAGGCTTTACCTTACAAATGTGAAAGATCCTTTTTCAAATGACAAGTCTACAATATATAGAGGAAGGAAGGAGGCCTTTTGGTACCCTTTTTACAAATGACCCATGTGAACCCCAATAATTGGGATGAGCAAGCCACTTAAACATCAATGAGAAATTATGATCCATGTCATTTGTCTGCTTGCAAGACTGCTCCTTCAAGGTGACTATGCAGCTTGTCTGCTCATTAATGCAAAATGAAGAAAAATGGGTCACACTGTTATCTATTTACACCTCTTAATGATCAATTTGTAGACACTATATCACCTACTAGAGTAAATTCTTAAATTGGCACCTCCCTTTGCCACCTGGACTATCTGCCTATTCCTACACTTGGCACTTTTCTCTCTTTGTTCTCTAGGCTCTTTGTCTTCTTCCTGCTTTGTCTCCTTCTACTCCTGTAGCCCTCAGGGCTGATCTTCTGGTGGGTCACTACATTCCTTGGGCCTTTTCCATGGTTGGCATGTAAGCATTTCAAAAACCAATAGCTATTTCACTACCTTAAATTTGACGTCTACACACCAGTCATCGCTTGGACTTTTCCTTCAGTTTTCTTGCTTTGGCCTTTTTTTGTGGACTTCCTTTATCGATCCTTCCCAAAGGGGAAGTGACCCTTAAACATC
Source organism: Torreya grandis (assembly GCA_037957365.1). Taxonomy (NCBI): domain Eukaryota; kingdom Viridiplantae; phylum Streptophyta; class Pinopsida; order Cupressales; family Taxaceae; genus Torreya; species Torreya grandis. The sequence goes on along the minus strand of JARHVA010001235.1, from coordinate 3,164,888 downwards.
TTGAGAAAAGTCATTTTCCTCAATGAGATCCATTTGCAAGGGCACATACCCTTCGGGTGGGTTTCTTACTTCGGGCTTTTCCCATGGGCTTTTTACTACAAACAATTTTCCCACAGACAAAAGTCTGTGAGAATTGCCTTGTTCGTTCCTTGGGATTTTTTCTTCATGCTGGTGGAATTCCTCCAAATTCCTTCAGACTTTTTGTCTAAAGGAATTCCTTCAGACAAAAAGTCTGAAAGAATTCATTTCAATGCTAAGTTTGAAAAAAACTTTACCTTTATAGCTCTTTTCCTTTAAAGTGCTTACTACCCTCTGCAAGGGCTCTTGAACCTGGAACTACCCTCCACAAGGTCACTTATCCTTTAGCTTTAGGATGCTCTCTTGAACCAAGCCATTGAATTGATTGATTGAACCAAAAATGGTTTAATAGTTTAATGGTTCAACACTGCATGTCACTCATTCGTTGAACCAAGCCTTCAAACCTGCCACTTGAACCAAATGCATTGAACTGAAATGTTGAACCAAGGCATTGAACTGGTTAAATGGTTCAATGCTTTGCACCATTTTTTAAACTTTGCTGATTTAAACCAAGCCCCTTTGAACCTTCCATGATGAATCAAGGCATTGAACTAAGTGATGAACCAAAGCTGATGAACTTGAGCTTTAAACCAAAGTGTTGAACTTGGCTGTTGAACCAAAGCAATGAACCAAGTGATGAACTAAGGTTTATGAACTTGAGCTTTGAACCAAAGTGTTGAACTTGTCAATTGAACCAAGTGATGAACCAAAGATGATGAACTTGAGCCTTGAACCAAAGTGATGAACTAAAGCATTGAACCAAGGTGTTGAACCAGTTCAACGGTTCAAAGGTGCTAACTCTTGGAAAGATTATGTCATTGAACCACTCTTTGAACCATTTTAGCTCTCTTTCCTTATGAATTTCTTTAGACAAGAGTCTGAAGAAGCTTTGTAAAACCTTGCACTCTCTGAACTGGTTCTTCATGTGCCAAAAGATTACACCTGTAGAGTCTGTAGAAAATCTCACTACTAAGTCTATAGAAACCCAAACCCTATAGAGTCTATAGAAATAGACCTGTAGAGTCCATATAAAATCAAGCCCTACAGAGTTCATATAAATAGACCTATAGAGTCCATAGAAAATTCTTGGACTTATGCAAAATCAAAAATGAATTGGCCTAAAACAACAGAGGAAGAAGGGGACTGATTTTTGGCTTGTTAGACCAAAAATGGTCAACAAATTGGTGACTCCTAGGGGAAGCATGCCTGTTATGCTTAGAAGCCAATTGCCTCAAAATCCATTGGGCATGGGGTTAGATTGTAACTTAAAGATCAGCAATAGCTCTGATAAATTCTAGGACCAATCATGAAGATTTACCTCAAAAGGAAATGAAAACACACACAAAGCTAAGAAAACTACTAACATGTGCAGAAAGCACTTAGGGAAAATAGGAGAAAAGCAAGGGAAAATATATACATGATAAAAAGGGGCTCAGTGGTAGTGCTTAAGATGTATCCCATTAATTGGGATATACAGTTCTTCACCATCCAACCTGGAGAGTTGGAATGCATTACGCTGCTTACACAAAGTGATTATGTATGGGCCACTCCATAGGGTGTCAAACTTTACATGCTTTCCAGGCTTAGCTTGGTCTTCATCCCATTTCAAGACAATATCTCCTTCAGAGAAACCTTTTGATGAAGATTTCTTATCGAAGTGTCTCTTCATTTGCTACTGGTGGCTGGTCATAGAAGCCATAGCCTGGTCCTTGGAGTTCCATTAGCTTGCATAGCCTAACCTCCATGCTATTTCCTTCTTCTAATTACAATTGGCGAATGAGATCCAAGGTTGGCAACTCGAGTGAAATGGGGAGCCTACCTTCCCTTCCATAGATGAGTGTGTATGGTGAGTTACCAATTGCCCTCTTTGGGGTGACCCTATCTACCCACAGGGTTGTTTTCAACTCGGCATGCCAAGTTCTCTAATTTTCTTCCATGGTTCACTTGATGATCCTGATCAGGTTATTATTTATATACTTAGCTAGTCCATTCCCCTATGAGTAGTAATTGGATGAAGTGCTGAGATATATACCATATCTCAGTGCCCATTCACTTGTTTTGGTTCCCAAAAAAGCTAACACATTATCTGAGATTATGGTTGCTGGAACCCCAAACCTTGCCACTAGGTCCTCATAAAATCCAAAGACCACACTTTCATTAGCCTCCTTTAGAGCAACAACCTCTACCCATCTTGTGAAATAATTTGTGGTATTCAAGACCCACTTATGTCCAACACTAGAGGGAGGATTAATCATCCCTATGAATTCTAGGCCCCATTGCATGAATGGCTGCTCCACCTGAATAGGCTGTAAAGGCATGGTAGCCAAGTGTTGCTTCCCATCACAAATCATGCACTTATATCACTTTTGTACCCAGGCATGGGTGTCCCTAAAAAGAGTAGGCCAAAAATAGCTAGCTCTCATTATTCTTGCTATAGTATCCCTAAGAGCAAAATGAGCACCAGCTGGTCCATCATGGAACTTAGACAGCACCCTATTAACCTGACTTGAGTCTAAGCATCCTAAAAAGACTCTTGAGAGATCCCTTATAAATAACACCCCATCAATTAGGGCATAAGGGAGACACTAAAGTCTAAAATACCTTCTCTTGGTCCTGTCAAGTGAGTGCAGGCACTCACTAGTGAGAAGGAAATGCCTCACATCTGATATCTAATTCTTCATGCCAGCAGGTTCTTCTACTGTAGTTGGATCATGGATTAGCAGATTGTCCTCCTTTTACTGATTAAAGTCTATAGTGAGGTGTTCACATAGGCCTCTCCCTCTTACTAGTTTGATGATCCTGATATCTACATCATATTCCATCACCTTAGTGATCCACCTGCTCTCTTCTCATTTAGGTCTCGGTTGACCAAGAAATATTTGATGCTAGGATGTGGAACCATGAGGTGGATTTTGTTATTAGACAACATGTTTCTGAGTTTTTTCAAACTCTGTATGACTACCAAGACTTGCTTTTCCACATATGTGTATCTGACTTCAAAACCTTCTAGGCCTTACCTAAAAAATGCAATTGGTTGCTCAAGGTTATCATCACTTGCTTGAGTAAGCATGGTGGAGATCACCTCTTCATTGCCAAAGGTGTAGAGGTTAAAATATTTGGTGAAGTCAAGGATGATCAAAGTAGGAGCCTAGGTTATGGCCTACTTGATTTCTTTAAAACTGTATTTTCTCTGTGCTATCCATGAGAACTCCTCACCCTTCCTCAACATAGAGGTCAATGGCTTGACCATCTCCACAAAATTTGGGATAAATATTCATATGAAATTTATCTTACCGAAGAAGCTTTGTAGGCCTTTCTTGTGCTTAGGTAAGGATAGCTCCAGGATGGAGCAAACTCTCTCTAAATCAATAACCAAACCCTCTGAAGAAATAATGTGACCAAGGAGCCTCCCCTCATGGACAACAAACACATATTTCTTAGGATTGAGAGAGATACCAAAATCCCTACACCTCTTAAAGATTTGCCTTAGGTGTTTCATGTGTTGGCTCACTTCCTTGGAGAAAACTGTCACATCATCAAGATATACCAGGACAGTCTTATTTATCAGGCCTTGAAAGGCCATGTCCATAGCTCATTGGAAAGTGGCACCAGAATTAGATAGTCTAAAAGGCATTTTCCTATAAGCAAACATTCCCCACTTGGTTGTGAAGGTTGTCGTGTGCTGGTCACAGTCTTGCACCAAAATCTGGTTGTATCCTGAATACCCATCCAAGAGGGAGAAATGGTCACTGCATGTCACCATTTGAAGGATTTGTTCCATGCTTGGGAGAGGATAATGGTCTTTCAAAGAGACTCTATTGAGGTCTCTAAAATCAGTGCACAGTTTGATCTCCCCATTATTTTTCTAGACAAGAACAAGATTGGCCATCTAAGAAGAGTTTTTGATTGGAAATATTATCCTAGACTTAGTCAATTTGGTGAGATCCTTATGCATGAGAGGCTCAATCATTGGGTTGACATGCCTCTACTTCTGCTTGATTAGTTTGGCACCTTCTTCTAGCTCAATGGTATGCTAGGCCAAACTTGGGTCAAAACCCTTCAAATCACTATACTCCCAAGCAAAGATATCGACAAATTCTTGGCACAACAAGATGAAGGCCTGCCTTTCATGGTCCATGCACACTTTCCCAAGTGAAAGTAGCTTGTCCTTGAATATTTCCACCTTCTCATGGTGCTCCTCCTTTGTTTTAATGCACACCTTGTCACTTCTCAATTGGTCATCTCCATTGAAGATACTCTCTAGAGTGACTAAACCTTTGTGCAACTTATTGTTCTTCAACTAAACAATTTGGCTACCATATTACTACTGTAGCTTCACCTATTTTTTAAGCAAATTCTACTTCTTCTTGCAAGAAGAGTGCTATTTGCTGATCACTATTGAAAACTTGACAATTGGTGATGTTGTCAAGTATAGAGGGTCAAATCACTACTTTCAAGTGACGTGACCTGTGGTCTCAGCCTATTTCTTGAGGAATATCAAACTGGGCACTGACTGCTGCCAGCCTATCTACTTGCTTGTTTTATTCTCTAGGGATGGAGGTAATATTGAAAGCAAAGAAATTTTCCACTAAGTCCCATACCCTATGTTTGTAGGACTTCAAGAGAGAATTCTTCATCAAATTTTAGCCTCTTACCTGGTTGACAATCAACTCACTGTCACCAAACACTTACAACTCTTTGATTCCTCTTTTCCTCACCCACTCCAAATCATGGAAGAGGGATTCATATTCCAAAATATTGCATGTGCAGGAAAATTGGAATCAAAAGGCTAAAAAATACATCTCTTTTGAAGGAGAGACCAACACCGCTCCACCACTAGCTCCCAACTAACTTTTTGAACCATCAAATAAAAACTACCATAGACTTAAGCTTTTCTAACTAGATTTCATCAAATTTGGTACAAAAGTACCCTCTTCATGCAAGCAATAAATTCCAAGGCCCACCTCCTCTATGAATTTGTAAAGATCATGCTTGAAGTTGTCACTTTGCCATTCATCTAAGAGCAGGTTTACAACTCCTTCAAGGGCAGAGGATGGAGATTAGTCTACTTGGAACTCTTCCTAGTCAATGATGGCATAGCTGACATTTGTTACCTTTAGTGAGTAAGGTTCCAAATGATCTCTATGGAGTGGCTCAAATTTGATCTTGACTTTAGTCCCATACTTGGTTCTAAAAACTAGATAAGACCAATTTGCTGCTAAGTAACTGCCTATCTTGGATGTAAAATCCCTGGATAAGCAGATGGCAAAGTAGGGAAGGACATCTGCCACTACCACATCATGAGGAATTGAGAAAGTCAAGCAAGCATGTAGCATCAAGCTCAAACCTCTTACCACCCCAATTGTCTTTGATGGGGTTCCATCTAGCTGTAGGACTCCCTTGGTCATTTCTTTGTATTTCAAGCCCAACTTGTCAGCTATGCATTTGGGCATCACTGAGGTGCTTGCTCCACTTTCAATGATGCAATTGTGCACTAAGAAATCTCCTATGACCAAGGACACATAAAAAGGAGGAACCTTCTCTTCCTTCTGGGTCTGACTTGAGGTGGAAGGCTATCCATTCATCATCAAAACATTATCAGTTTTTGCTGGGATAACCTGTTCATCTAGCTCATGCAATTCCTTTTGCAACATGTCTTTTTGCCCTAGTATTGATAGTGAATCCCACAAGGAGATGTTCATGTGTATCTTCTTCATCTGGACAACCATGTTGACTCAAGGGTTACCTTCCTTCAAAATTTCTTTAGAATTATTTACAGCCTGAGGCACAAGTTGGGGAGTTGAAGGTACAATCGACGGTCTAAAACATGGGACTTTTTGATTTGCATGTGATAAAGAAGGTGTTGTTAACACCTAGGTAGTAGCCTGGGTTTCTTCCATTTCTCTCCTCTTGAATCTTGTGCTGGCTGCAACACAGTTAGCCTGATTGTCTGTAGCACCCACATAATTGACTGAATAGAATTCTCCTTCTAGATGATTCATGAGGGTAGAATCAGGCTGGGCCTGACTGCTACTCATGTTGGGTTGCATTGGAGCCTCAAAGACTTGGGAATGGGTGGCTACCTGATTGTCTTATACATTTGGGTAATAACCCATCATTTCATTTATATAAATAGCCTACTCTTGACCATATCCCATGGTTGAAAAACTTGGTTGTTCTTGCACTAGATTGTTTTGAATGGGCACCATAACCTTAGATGATGAAGGGGCACCTGGGTTGTATCCTTTAAAAGGTCTAGTCTGAGTAAGCTGACCCTATCCTTGATTGTAATTTTAGAAAGGGGGTTTAGGAGCTTGACCATACTACTGATATCCTTGGTTTGGTTGGTTGCTTTGAGTTTGCTACCTTTTAAGAGCCACAAATTCATTTGACATACTTTGCAATAAACTCTTAACTTCATGAAGTTCATTGGATGGAGTAGCAACTAGCTTTTCTATGCTAGGTAGAAGATCTAATATGGGAGCAACAATTTGAATTAGAGGTAGCATTTCAGGGAAAAGGGGCATATGGGGTCTAGGATCTATCTTCCTAGCCTGCACTAAGCAATTTTAAGCTACTATAGCTATGTCATAGGTGGTAGGTAGCACATGTCCTCCCATGGATTGTATCATAACAATGATATCACTATTCAATGAACCTAAGTAGTACAAGAAAACATAGTTAGGAGTAGGTTTTACCAGAATGGGGATTCTATCCCATGTATTTTGAAACTGAGCATTGAAATCCTGCATGTATTCATGTGGGGCTCTTTTCATGGTAGTCAGCTACTCAGCAAGTGAGAGGTGATCACTCTTTTCCCCAAAATAGTCTATCAAGTGAGTGCCCAATTCATTCCATGAACTGATTGAATTTATAGTCAAGTTCCCATACCAGTCAAGAGCTTTGCCCTTGAGAGACAATGCCAACAATCTGATTGCACTATTTTCCTTAGTGACATTGTGGATATTGCAAAGGTTAGCAATATTTTTGATGTGTTTGATGACTGTAATGGGCCCCTCTCCATAAAAAAAAGGCACACTTTTAAGGGCTGATCCTAGAATTAGGTTATAACATTGGATATTCAAGGGGCTCTAACCATGAAAAGTCACAAAGGGAAGTGCCATAACTATGACAGGATGTAACTATGGCCTTGCTGTGTATGTGTCCTTTATAGTAGGTTTGGGCAAGAGGTTTGCTGAATAAGGATGGGTCTTCTCAAATCTCAATCACTTTGTTGAGTTTAAAGTAAATTCAACAAATTTGAAAGGGACACCCTTAAAAGTAGACTAGGTGGTGACTTTAGGCATAGGAAGTCAGGCTGGTCTTTGATTAGAAAATGAAGTTCATACAAGTGGAGTCACTAGATGCTGAAAATAGTTAATTTGTTGTAATGGGACCAACATCAATCCTAAAACTTTACTGAGTGTAAAAATTGAGTCCCACCAGGTGTGCCAAAAATTGTTGACATTGTGGATTGCACCTAGGGCAGGAGGCTAAGCTCCTGCCTTCCACACATCAAAATGGAAACTCCCCTCTAACCTGTGGGGCTGGCGAAGTTGGAGGGGAGAGCCTCTAGGTAAGGGATAGCTCCCTTTGATGCATCTGAGTTGTTCCAATAAGTGCTAATACTTGTATATAGATATATAATGGGGGGGCTGAAAAGGGAGAAGGATTATAGGAAAACAAAACTACTCTAAAAGAGGTGATGCACCAAATGATTTGACCTACTCACACTCACACTTGAAGCCAAACAAACACATACATACACTTCAAATTGGTAGAAGGATTATGCTATAGTAAGCTTAATAGGGAGGCTTTAATGGAATACACAAAAAACATGGACTCACCATAGGTGCTATGGAAAGGGCACACTGTATAGTAGTTTCTTCTATCTCTATGCTTCCAAATACAACTCTGCTTATCACCTGTAGGAATGACACCTTATAGACACCAGGTGTGTTGGTATTAAAACTATGGAAGCATGAAGAAGAAATGACTAAACATAGAACTAACACTCAGACACACATAGAGATATCTAACTAGAATAGAGGTAAAATGCGTTTATTGATTTCAAGTGAAAATTTGCCAAGGCTTCACCTTATAAATGTGAAAGATCCTTTTTCAAATGATAAGTATACAATATATAGAGGAAGGAAGGATGCCTTTTGGAACCCTTTTTACAAATGACCCATGTGCAACCTGATCATTGGGATGAGCAAGCCACTTAAACATCAATGAGAAATTATGAACCACATTGTTTGTTTACTTGCAAGACCACTCCTTCAAGGTGATTACGCAGCTTGTCTGCTCATTAATGTGAAATGAAGAAAAATGAGTCACACGATTATCCATTTGCACCTCCTAATGATCAATTTATAGACACTATATCACCTACTAGAGTAACTTGAATCGGCACCTCCCTTTGCCACCTAGACTATCTGCATGTTCCTACACTTGGTACTTTTCTCTCTTTGTTCTTTGGGCTCTTTGTCTTCTTCTTGATTTGTCTCCTTCTACTCCTTTAGCCCTCAGGGGTGATCTTATGGTGTGTCATTGCATTCCTTGGGCTCTTTCCATGGTTAGTGCATAAGCATTTTAAAAACCAATGGCTATTTCACTACCTTAAATTTGACGTTTGTGCACCTGTCGTCGCTTGGAATTTTCCTTCAACTTTTTTGCTTTGGCCTTTTTCTACAGACTTCCTTTATCTATCCTTCCTAAAGGGAAAGTGACCCTTTGGCTTCTTAAGAAAAGTCATTTTCCTTGATGAGAGCCCTACGCAAGGGCACATACCCTTTGGGTGGGTTTCTTACTTCAGGCTTTTCTCGCGGGCTTTTTACTGCAGACAATTGTCCTACAAACAAAAGTCCACAAGAATTACCTTGTTCATTCTTTGGGATTTTTTCTTTGTGCTAGCAGCCTTCCTCTAAATTCCTTCAGACTTTTTATCTAAAGGAATTCCTTCAGACAAAAAGTCTGAAAGAATTTATTTCAATGCTAAGTCTAAAAAAAACTTTACCTTTGCGGCTCTTTTCCTTTGAAGTGCTTACTACCCTCTGCAAGGGCTCTTGAACCTATAACTGCCCTCCACAAGGGCACTTGTCCTTTGGCTTTAGGATGATCTCTTGAACCAATCCATTGAATTTACTGATTGAACCAAAAATGGTTCAATAGTTCAATAGTTCAACACTGCGCACCACTCATTCGTTGAGCCGAGCCTTTGAACCTACCACTTGAACCAAACGCATTGAACCAAAATCTTGAACTAAGGCATTGAACCAGTTCAATGGCTCAATGCTTTACACCATTTTTTGAACTTTGTCAATTAAAACCAAGCCCCTTTGAACCTTCTGCGATGAACCAAGGTGTTGAACCAAGTGATTGAACCAAGTAATGAACCAAAGCTGATGAACTTGAACTTTGAACCAAAGCGTTGAATTGAAGCATTAAACTCGGCTTTTGAACCAAAGTGATGAACCATGTAATGAACCACGGCCAATGAACTTGAACTTTGAACCAAAGCATTGAACTTTCTAATTGAACCAAGCTATGAACCAAAGCTGATGAACTTGAGCTTTGAACCAAAGTGATGAACTAAAGCATTGAACCAAGGCATTGAACCGGTTCAACGGTTCAAAGGTGCTAACTCTTGGAAAGATTATGTCATTGAACCACTCTTTCAACCTTAAGGAAAAGTGTCTTTGAACCATTTTAGCTCTCTTTCCTTATGAATTTTTTTAGACAAGAGTCTGCAAAAGCTTTGTAAAACCTTGCACTCTCTGAACTAGTTCTTCATGTGCCAAAAGATTACACTTGCAGAGTCCGTAGAAAATATCATTCCTGAGTCTATAGAAACCCAAACCCTATAGAGACCATAGAAATAGAGCTACAGAGTCTGTAGAAAATCAATCCCTATAGAGTCCATAGAAATAGACCTGTAGAGTCCATAGAAAATTCTTGGACTTGTGTAAAATCAAAAATGAATTGGCCTAAAATAGCAGAGGAAGAAGGGAACCAACTTTTGGCCTGTTAGACCAAAAATGGTCAACAGTACCTATAAATTTGTAGACCAATTTCCATTTACAATAAAAAATGTTATCTAATCAACAACATGTGTCTATTATTCAAAGACAAATGTTGAACACCCAAAAACATCTAGTTCACAATGTGTGTTTGTGCAATAAAGAGGTACAATTATCCAATAAGTACCAATAAATAAACAATTTATTTTTATACAAAACATACCACAAATCCAAATATAGGGCCTTGGTTCACAACAAGTTCATGTTATTCAACCAGATTTGACTAGTCGGCAATAAGGCCCTACTCAACCTTAGTAGGCATAATAATTTACCCAGATCCATATCCTTTCATCACAATCATAATTCCCTCAAAACCAAGGCTACATAATAAATCCAAACTAGAGTATAAAACTATAACACATTTAATTTAAACAACCAATCCCAATATATGGATGCATATTCTTGATTAGTTCACTCAATAAGCAAACATTACATAAAAACCATGCATCCATTAAACCCTAGTTAAAGTATTTCACCTTTGACCACTTAGCCTCCACATTAGACAAAAGTTTAATGTAGTTTATTGACATAAGAACTACAATAAATGAAGGATGTGATTATCTCCATTCAAGTAGGGAATCAAACCAAGAATTACAAGTGAGATGATATGTGTTTATACATATTCAACATGGAATATATTTAAATACAATTTCTTCCATTGTATGAACCACCAAAATTTGATAAATACAAGGGTAAAAGAGGCCCTAAGGCCCATTTGATATATTTTTTTGTTTCTTTCCATTCAATGGCTTATAATAACATTTACCTCCTCCTTTTGTTTATTCAAAGTCTAGTAGGATAAGATTTGGATTGGTTTCTCAAATTTCCAAATAATTTGATATCTAATTTTGATGACCTCTTGGAAAAATTTATGCATCATTTCTCCTATAATATCAAGCATGACATTTCATTAGTGGATTTGACTAAGGCCAAGAATAAAGTTAGAAATTTTTTACAAACTAACTATAGATATGGAGAGCACTTACAAGCCACTTCAACCATAACTTACAAGATAAATAATTGGCCATTATGTCTAATAGAAAATTTCATAAAGAGGTATCTTATCATTTGGGGCTTTAGTGTGTACATAATTTCAAAGATACCATCATCAAAGGTTTGATAATTTAAAATTACCTTATTAATAAATGGATTATTAAGTTAACCTCTTTAAACCAAAATCATAACCATAACCAAGTCCAAACACTAGCACCAACGTAGGCCAATAATTTTGAAAAATACAAAAAATATAACCAAAATAAGAATGTTGTTACAAATGGAGTAACTAAGTTATGTCATGTCCAAATGGTCCAAAAACCATCTATTTAGCCTATTTTCTAAATGTAACTTTCTCCTTATTAACAACCTATTTAACAAGCATAGACTTCATAACAACCTAGCCTAGCTTAACAAATGCAACAACCAATACCTTTTCAAACCTATCTTCCATGAAGGAAACCCACTCCTCGAGTCTTCAATGACCTTGGAGAAACTATAGAAGACATGTTTTGCAAGTTATCCACAACTAACATGATTAGTTGGCCAATTTTGAAACATCATCCTGAGGGTATTCTGTATCTGAACTAGTATAGATAGAATGAGTTTTATGAATAACATCATGTTTATGGACATTATTTATGACATTGTGTGAAAACAAAACACCTCATTTAAAATATGTTGGAAAATGGGGAGATTAAATTAGATAATATAACATCTACATCTAATCATAACTTGAGTATCTACCAAAACCATTTTCCATAACATAGAAATAATAATCAACAACAACAATGAAGGCCAGAAAAACAACAATAATATCAATAGGTGCCATGACAATAATAGTAATACTAGAAACAACAATAATTTTTTTAGTGAAATGGGAGAAACCAAGGCCAAAATTATTTTAAAAACTAATAGACTTACCATAGAGTTACATATGACTACACCAAAGTTGTAGGTCATATTGAGGGAGGTCACATTTTAACCATCACCATTAATCCTAGACCAAATGTTAATATACCAATACCATTACTAAAAAATTCTAATCAGCCCATCTATACGAGTGATCCTTCCTTGACTTTGGACTATAAAAAATCACACCAACAACTAGGTAGTATCATTTTAGGACCTTATATCGATAACTCATCATTTTTTCATCACCATAGCCAAGTACACTAGCAATCGATACTTATCATATTTGGCCCATATCCATCATCATTTTCTAGTAACATCGATCCTATATCTAATCTTGATTGTGCAATCACAACTTGGTGTTCTAATATTTCCATCTCAAGCCCACAACCTCCTATCAGTGAACCAATCCAACCCACTACCCTAGATAGAAATAAGCCATGTACCACTATTAAAGAAAATTTGTATGACATTATGGAATAACTCCAAAAGATGCCTACACAAATCTCCATTTTAAATTTTTTACATACATCTAATATCCATAATAAAATCCTAGTAGATTTCTTAGGTCAATCCTAAGTTCCCAATGACATAACCCTAGATAAATTTCAAGCTTTAGTTGGATATCTAGCCCTAGGATAATAGTTGACATTTGACCAAATTAATATGTCATCTCTTGGCCCTCTTATAACAATCCCCTATATACTAAAGTTTTCATCATGTGAAACAAAGTCAAATGTGTCCTCATAGACAATGGATTAGGCTTGAATATTGTGTATTTGAAGCTCATCAAGAATATTGGATATAAAATAGTTGATCTATAACAAGAGATAATTACTATCAAGGCATATGATAATAAATTATGGGAATCACAAATCACCATAATATTTCTAGTTATCATTGGGCCCTTAACCCATGATATAATTTTCCATGTGTTAGACCTCGACCTATCTTACAATTTACTCTTGGGTAGGCCTTAGATACATGAAATTCATGAAATCTCTTTGAAATTTCACCAATGTCTCAAGTTCTCACATTCAGGCATAGATGTCACCATTTATGGATATTTACAACCCTATGAATATTGAAAACATGTGGATTTTGAGTATGAAATGTATAACTAACACTTTGGCCTAGATATAATTCCTAAAAAGGACAACTACAAAGAAATACTTGTTGAATTTATAGAGGCCAATTGTATAGACCCATATAGCCTTGATTCAACTTCACACATACCTTCGATTGAAATGTCTAATCATTTTACCATCTTGGCCAATGGCTTAGGAAGTTATTTAACTCATGAAACATCTCACATTACCAATATTCCATATAACCCTAAGTCCTATGGAATACCTAACACTAAACCACCTTAGATGGAATGACAATGAAGGGGAAAATGTAAACTTCATAGTCTATCTCCTGTCATGTTCACAACGGCCACTAGCCAAGAAGAGGACCTAATTCCAATGATATATCTTGGTTATAAAATGATAAGTTGTTTGATTATCACAAAAATGCCAAATATCCCATTCCTAACAGGATCATGGATAACTAATCCCATGAAAGAGGAGGCCTAGGGCCACATCATTAGGGTATTCAAGAGTTAATTTATATAACTCAGTATAAATGAACTTATGGTCTTAGATTTAAATTGATTAGAGGTGACCCCACATATCTTATTCATGTTCCAATGTTAATGTCTAGTGATGATGATGCTAGTAGTGAAGCAAAGTCTAATCATAGAATTTATTAATATCTTGACAATACCAATATGTTTAACTTGCATATAATTTGTACCATTACCCTAAATATCCAACATAATCCACTTCCTTTGTATCACCTTCAACTTATAATATGAGACCAATAATAATCTACAATGCCTATAGATGAGTTTGAGAATGATGAGGCCTTTTATAATTTTCTAGGCCTAAGAGACAATGCTCCATTGGGAGACCACACATAAGGGTTATATATCAAACTATATATTGTTGCCTATTTTAGAGAATGGGTGAACACCCTTAGCCATATATAAAAGATTAAAACATTGAGGCCCCAAAGTGAAAACCTCTTTAACGCACTTTTGTTGTAGGGTAAAAGTAAATAGAAAGTCTAGTCTTTTGGTGAAAACCTATTTAAGGTACCATTATATGGGGGTGTTCACCTTTCCTTGAATGAAGCTCAAGAGATAACCAAAAATGAACTTGATTTTGGGTCTAAGTTCATTTCAGTAGAAAAACGTGCCTTTGATCAAATTGCCCCAATAATTTTCAACACTATTTATGATATGGCCATCCTTACCATTGGAAGATTCAGAATCATCTTGTTTAAGATATCTCGAAGAACTATTCCAAATAGAATACTTTTTATTTACTAGATAATTAAAATCATTGCCAACCATTATGGAAGATGGCTCAACTCTCTTAATAGAGTATATTATGGAAGTTAACTTTAGGACCCCAGATGAGCTAAAATGGATCAAATTAGGCTCATCCCTCACTAAGGATGAATGTGAAATCTTTATAGCCCTTTTGATGGAATTTGTTGACATATTTTCTTGGACCTATTTAGACATGTCAGGTTTAGACCCCACCTTGGTTGTCAACTACCTTGTTGTACATCTTGATGCCAAACCTATGAATAAAAAATTGTAAAAGATACATCCTCATGTTGTTGTATTAGTAAAGAAAAAAGTTATAAAAACTCGTATAAGTGAGATGCATCTGACTGATTGACTATTTAGAGTAAATCTCTAATATTGTCCCTATTATCAAAAAGCTAGAGGGAATAATAATCTACAGTAATTTTAGAGATATAAACATGGCCCACCCCAAGGATGAATTTCCTCTACCAAATATTGATATGATTGTTGACTCCATAGTAGGGTATGAAATTCTTTCTCTTATGGATGGATTTTTAATATACAATTAGATTAGGATTACACGAGAAGACCAACATAAGATAATCTTCACCACTCCATGGGGAATATTTTATTATTAGGTTATGCCATTTAGTCTCAAAAATGCTAGGATAAAATACCAAATAACCATGAATATCATATTTCATGATATGATACATGAAATTTTTAAAGACTATGCCGATGACATATTGGGTAAATTGAAGACCCGTTCCAATCATCAATCTTCACTACAAATAATATTTGAGAGGCTTCATGAATACAAGGTAAAATTTAATCTAAAGAAGTGTGTTTTTAGTGTCAATTCAAGAAAATTGTTAGGCTTCATCATCTCTCATCGAGTCATTGAAGTTGAATACCAAAGTATAATACATTACCAAGATACTTCCACCTTATAATTTGAATTAGATTCATAGTTTTTAGGGTAAGATCTAATATATTAGATAATTCATTGCATAGTTGGCCAAAATATGCATCCTTTCACACACATACTAAAAAAGGGTGTCACATTTCATTGGGATGAAAAATACCAAAAGGCCTTTTAGCACCTTAAAGAATATTTTGCCAATCCACCTATTTTGTTATCACTAATGCTAGGAAATCCATTTCTACTATATTTATATACAATCAACAAATCCCTTGGGGTACTTCTAGATCAACATCATGATGATGATGATGATGATGATGATGATGATGATGATGATGGTGGTGGTGGTGGTGATGATGATGATGGAAAAGAGCATGTCATGTATTGTCTAAGTTTTACACTTGTCACATATGAACACAACTATACATAGAAAAAACTTGTTTAGCTATAATATTTGTAGCCAAGAAGCTATGATATTACATGGTTAATAACAAGACCATAGTTATTTACCAAGTAAATCCACTCAAGTTTCTATTATCCAAAACAACTTTACAAGGCTTCATAAGTAAAAAGATCATGCTTTTGAGAAATTTGGATATTAAATATGTCAATAATAAGGCTATAAAGGGATAAGTACTTGTAGATCAAATTATTCAAGCTCCCCTTGTAGAAACCAAACCCCTCACTTTTCAATTCCTAGATGAGTCCATCTTGATCATTATTGAAACACCTTTTTAGGAGAATCATTGGAAGATGTATTTTGATGAATCATTCACATCACATGGATCAAAAGTAGTTTTATTATTTATTACACCATAGGGGGGTATAATCCCTAAATCATTTCATATAATATTTCCTTGTACTAAAAACATGGTTGAATATGAAGCACTCATTGCAAGGCTTTATCAAGTAGTATAATGGAATATTCATCATCTCAAGGTTTATGGTGATTCTTAGTTAATCATCAATCAGGTTACACACAAATTTTAGACCAAAGATGATAATATGGTTCCATAAAAGGCCATGATCAATGTTTTCAAATAATATATTTCTTACATATAATTTAAACACATAACTAGGGATAGTAACAGAACATTAGATGCAATGGCCACCATCATCTCTTTGATCTACCACACACACAAGGTAAAATAATATCAATTCCTCATTGAAAATCTTCTAGCACCTAATCATGAACCTTCAACCATTATAATGATCTATAATATTATTGGTACTATCTATATATGATATTGAGACCTATTTACCTACCTTCATGAACATATCATGCCACCAAATCTATCACGTAAAAAACTAAATGCATTTACCCACAAAGCCTCATTCTATACCTCACATGGCCCAATCCTTTAATATCACAACTTTTATGTAACTCTTCTTTGTTATTTAAATTTTTAGAATCAAAATTAACGTTATAGGAGGTTCATGAAGGAGTATGTGGAGCCCACACTAAAGGGGCCATCCTAGCAAAAAATCTCTTATGTACCAATTACTGTTGGCAACTATAGAAGCATATGCAACTACTTATGTCAAAATGTGTGAAAAATGTCAAAGGCATGCCAATATAATTCATGTCCCAACCAAAACAATTAAATTGATACTTATACCATGGCCATGTGTAACATGGGGACTTGATTTCATTGGGAAGATTAACCCTACCTCATCTAATGGGCATAAACACATCCTTATTGCTACTAAATATTTTTATAAGTTAGTTTAATCTATACCCCTCATTTACATGACTATAAAATAGATTTCTTAGTTCATCTTTAATCATCTCATCTACTTATATAGTATCCCATCTGACATTACATCTTATAATGGTGGATTGTTTAAGAAAAATGATGTCGAAATGCTTTATGTTAGGTATAGCATCACTCAACATTTTTCTACCACATATTACCCATAAGGTACTAGCCAAGTAGAAGCATTCAATGAAAATAATTGTTAATATCCTTTAAAATATTATCAATGATGCTGGTCATGATTGGTACCTCCAAATCTTCCACACCCTCTAGTCACACCACACTAATTACCATACTCTAACCAGATCCACTCCCTATTCCATAGTTTATGGCACTGAGGACATTCTTCCCATTGAGGTTGAGTTACCTTTTCTATTTATCTCATTAAAACACATCCTAGATGATTAAGACTACATGGCAGCTTGCTTGCAAGAGGTAGAGTTACTTGATGAAAAATGCATGGCCACTGTCAATAGCCATCAAGAATACCAAAATAGACTTCATGGAAAATATAATCGATGGGTCAAACATGGAGAGTTCAAGCTTGGTGATCTCATTATCAATAAAACCAAAAGAACACCATGACCAATAAGAAGAATAAAAAGGGAAAGTTCAAACCTAATTGGATAGGCTCATATATGTCATTATTGTAATTTATGTCTCTAGAGCATATAAGCTCAATACACAAAATAGAGATGAACTTTATGAGATGATGAACATCATACACTTCAAGCATTATTTCACTATAAAAAATTGAAGTATTATCTATTAGGCTCATTTATGTTATACCATAATATCAACATTCTTATTTATAGCATACCATATATCATCTTACCATATCTTTCCTATCAACCAAAGTTATTTTTACCCTCCCTACCCACCCCTTTGACCTTGGTTCCACCACTAGTTATTTAACCATATTTAACGAGGGGATTTAGATAAAATTTTAGAAATGTTTTTAGCATTCTATATATAGGCAGTCTCTTGGACCAGTATGATAGTGGTTTGGCAATTACATCCTTCATTTATTATTTTTCCTTGCAAGTGTTACTGATTATAATCACATTTGGGAAAATCAATATCATAATCCATGCTACTAATTATAACTACCTTTCGGTAAATTAGTGTCATTAACCTATGTCATTATTTCTTAATTATAACCACCTATGGTAAAATTAAGCACAACACCTTTACCATGCATTGCCATATCACCTTGCCATTCTAATGTCATGTAGTGCCATTTGCCTAATTTAAGAACTTACTTATACCTAGTAAAATTTTTATATTATAAGGTATAGCTATAGTGACTTGAGTTCCTTATGGGACTATGTAGGTAATGCTTGATTCATGTTGAGGTTAGCTCCATCACTCCTTTATCATGATCTCACCATTTTATGAATAATTTTAAGTTTGAACACTCTTGACATTTTATGAGTTATACCTTTTCATGTCTCATATTTCTAAATCAATTTTAGATTCATAAAAAATTCCACAAACATTTTTAAATGATCTACAAAATCCTTAAAATCATAAAATCATGAAAATTAGCTTAGATTCTCCATGTGAGATATACAACCATCAATTTTTTTGAAATGGGCCATCTTGTTTGTTTAGTTTATTTCTAAGACCACCTTGGTATTTTTCCCTCCCATTTCTAAGAGAACTACATTAGCCTAAGGTTTGAATGGAATATGTAGGTAACAATTAGATACATGAGGTATATTGAGTTAGCTCAACCACACCCTCTTTTCTTTTTCACCCAATTTTTTGCCTTTAAGATCCTAGGACTCCTAACTATTTTATTAGTAACCAATTTTTATTTAATATTCCCATCCTTGTTGGCCTTAAGCCTTATGCTCATTCCATTTTATGAGTTTCTATTATGCACATTATGTATACCACTTTAGTGCATTATTCACCGCTAGGCTTCATCCCATGCTCCCATGATTTTGTAAGAAAAGTCCTATTATCCTATACAAAATAATCATGTGTTTATTATCATCATTTTTAATTCTATCCCATATCTTGTGAGAAATACATTTGGCCTAAATTTCATGTTGGACCTTGCATCCATCAAACTTTGTAGGCAGTGTCCACTTGCTTAGTGCATCTGGAGTCAGTTTTGATACCCCTTACTTTTCTTCTATTTCCCCTCTTTTTATCTATTTATGTCTTTATTTTCCTATAGACTAGGGTAAACCTTATACCATTTTTATTGCATTTTTATACCTATGTCACTATTATCTAGATTAGGGATCACCCTATCTCCAAGAGGAACACTTCTATTACCCATGCCTGAATGATTTATCTTTTATTTATGCTAACATTGTGATTAACCATTGTTTATTTGTTTGATTTTTTATTTCTTATTGTGTTATTGTGATTTTTTTATTGGTTTTTTGTCTTCCTATTTGTTTATTTATTTGCCTATTTATTTGATTTCATTGTTGTGCCTTGACTTATTTTATATGCATTCATTAGGTTATTCCTTGCACATTATAATTAAGTCTATCCATATTCATATGTCAACATTATCATCATGGTTTTTATCATCGGTGCACTATTTTTGGTTATTTAATGGATCATGTTTTAGTCCTTATGCATATTTTAGATAAGTTATAATGGTGTTTTAAATCATGATGCCTATTGTCATGTGATAAAACACAACTCATCTCAATAAATCTTATAATCAATGAGGCCACAATACTTCTCCTAGGTCACCTAAAAAATTATTAATTTATATAAATCATTTCCTAAATATATATTAAGTAAATAAATAAAAAATTAATTTTTTCTAGTTAGGACATGCATCTCCATACTAGCTGGTAGCCCAAATTCATTTTTCTCCTCTGTACTGGATTACTCTTACTCTATGATTACAAATTCAGTACACAATCCCCCTTTTGAATTTACCATATTTTTTAAACCATAGTTTTAGTGATTATAATTTCCTTTGGGAAAAATTTATTTTTTGACCTATTTGGATGTTAATGATTATAACCACCTTTGGGCAAATCATTATCTTTATCTACCTAACTTGGGCATGTTTCTATTTTACTAATGATTATAACCACCTTTGTGAAAATCATTATATTATTACCTTGATTTGAGTAATGATTATAACTACCTTTGGGAAAATCATTGTCTTTTTACCTTTGCTAATCATTATAACCACCTTTGGGCAAATCATTATCTTTTACCTTGATATGTCAATTATTACAACCACCTTTAGGAAAATCATCCTTTTTATCTTCCCAACTAGGTAATATCATTATGCCACTGATTATAAACACCTATGGGAAAATTAGTATTTTACACCCACTTCCCCTTTTGGTCCCATCATTTCCTTCTTTTGAGGGATCGATCGTCGACCTTCTTCACTAACTTCTCCCTTAAGGGGGAATCTAGATCTCATCCATTGCCTATTGGGGCATTAGGATTATAGTAAATTTTAATTATTTTATAATATGTTACTATGCCTATATCTTACAACATCTTCCCAAATAGGGGAAAATTATATACATCCCATTCTAGACACAACTAGCTTCTGATTAGACATCAGACTAATTTATACTTAACATTACAAAGTAAGCCTATGAATCTCTAAACATCCCAATTTAATCCATAAACCATTCATCAATTCTCAAAATCATGTTGTGGCATCCCTATTTTGGATACTAGCCCGTATGTAATAATAACATCTCACAGATTTATCCTTAGTCACCTTGTGACCCAATAACTAGCATTTTGGACTATGGATCCATTAAGTGGGTCACTTGATCAATTATTAAAAGAGATAAAATTCTAATCAAAATTAATCATCTAATTAAACCATATTGAATTCTTAGCTAAATTATCAATTTGTAAATAATGAATATCTAAAAATGGAAATTCCAAAATTCAAAATATCAAGCCTTTTCATCAATGCCTTTATGAGTTTTCAAGATCTTTAAAAATATCTAATTTGAGAGCCATGCCTAGTAACTAAAAATCACAATCACATAACAAATTTTAACTCAACTAGATTTATCCTCAATTTATCGAGGGTTAGTTTGAACCCATTCCATGTTTAAACTCAACCTTAACTCACCTTAGGTGAGGGTTAACTTTGGAGTATATAAATACAAGACCATACCTATTGATATATAATATATATTTGTGTGAAGTTATAATGCTCATTTGGATGCAAAGAAACCTTTCAAGTAGTGTTACCATGCCAAATCCATAAGCCAACCAACCAAGCCAAGGTGCCAAGGAGAGAAGGAGAAAATGGAGCTTCATTGATAAAGAATTATTGATGCATAAAAAATAAGAAATCCACTTCAAAAATCCATTTTAGAGCTCCAAAGAAGGCAAAATAATGATTTATTTTGTGTTCTAGTTGTGTTTTCACTTATATTCTTATTATATATGCTTTCCTTAGTGTCTAAGCTAGAGGTGTTAAGTGTTTAGTGTGTTATTTTGATTTTATTTTATTAGAATAACACTATACTAACCTTGCATCAATGTATCCTTTTTCAAAAAAATATTACTCAATTATTTAATTCATAACCCTTCCACAAGTCATTTCTTTATCATAATAGCCAAAACTTAGACTATATAGTCCTATTATGGATTTATTCTTCCTAGCAATCACTCAGTCATTTATTTGAGATTCACTCACTTATGGATAAGCTTAGTCTATGATGTAAATTATAAAATAACACACGAGGTGGTATAAAACTCATCTCTTAGGCTAATTATATAGAATTTTTAACCAATAAAATCATATTCATTAATTTACTGAAAGAGTCATACAAGCTTAAGAGTTGTTCCCTACTAGATATATTCCCTTTAGGGAGATTTATGATCAAGGCTTATTGAGATCATCAATATCACTCTTTCTAAGATTTTTTTAATATTTTATCATTCTTATATTTAACCTTAGAAAGGGTTATCCAACTAGATCGAGACTAGCTAAGCATAATTCATATTGTGAATGGCTTGACATGACTAGATTTATAAAAGAAAAACACCATATATCTTAATCATCCAAAGCATAGACAACCTAAATCACATGAATTTATGTAGGAATGATTATATATGTATGTATGTATGTATTTAATTTATAAGAAACTCCAAACAAGAAACTCAAGGTGTAAGAATAAATAAAACACAATAATTTTAGATGAATAACTTAGAAATGATTATATATTAAGTAAATTTACTTGGCCAATCTTAGTCATGAAAATACAATCCTCCACAAGGATTCCATTTTTAATAAGGATCCATCACAAGGAGGTATATTATTCCTATCTAACAAGTAGACTATAAATTAGTTCTCTATAGTAATAACTAGAACATTCAGCTAATAAAATTCATAATAATAGTGGCTCACACTTGGCTCACAATAAAAAATTAATACATAAATTCAATAATCTCAAGTAATAACAATTAGTCCTTAGATTCTATCAAATCATAGAAAGAAATAAAACATGAGTAATTAATAGTTGAAGACAAGTTATTCTTCACTCTAGGTAAAACTTTGGCCAACTAAAGGTGGGCTCACCTCCCAACCTTTTTCCATCATTAAGAGAATAATCTAGGCACCACTGAGTAGGACTCCTAGCTCCAAGCATGTTCCTATCATGGTGAAAGATAAGTAAAGGCAAAAAGTAGTCAATATGTCTTAGGGTTAAGGATATATCTACTCACAAGATGGAAATCCAAGCATTCATTATTCAAAAGGTTACCAACCTTGAATTTATTTTTATCATAAGTCTTACATGAGGTTCATAATTCTTACATGATAAAACCATAATATCTAGGTAAGAAGAATATAGTAGTTATAACTATCATAGAGGAATATCTCAACTCTAAATTCCCATACTAGGCATAAAACACTATGGCGTTACCTAATAACAATGATAAGAGAATAATCAAAGATAATAAGAAATAAAAGTTGCCTTAATCCTCTCAAAATCAATAACTCAATTAAACAATGTGATATTCAAGTCAAGAGGATACCTACCAAATGATCTAGGCCCTTCCATGGATCTTTTTTATAGGTTTCTACTAGCCAAGTCTCTCCCTCTCTAGGCTCTCTACTTGTTTCATTTCCCCTTTTAGGTTGGCCCCCAAAAGTTCTTAAATTTAAATTCTAGAGAATATAACTATTTCCCAAGAGATCTACCTTCCTCAAATATGTGTTTTCTCCTTCTTACAATCCAATCAAAACATGACATGTGTTTTTTTCTTTCTTTAGATTGATTAACCACTCTACTTTCCATCCCATGCCTTCATAAATGGATGTTCTCTTTATGTGTCCATAATGGTGCATGGTAGCTCTAGAAGAGTCCTATGGTTTCTTCTAATACAATACACCTCCATACATAGGGATCAAGGAAAAATAAATTAATGGATAAGTCTATAATTATGTTATAAGCATTCTAGACATTGGTCTAATTTGTCCTCATGCATTGAAGATGACCAACCAAACATGTTTGACTAACCCAGAATTGATTAAAATCAATTAGGACATGATAAGACTAAATAAAGGGTCAAATGGAATACAAGTCATTAAATTAGGATCAATCAAGTTTTATGATAAGATTTAGGTTAGAGATGGGATCACACATGCTATAACAGTGACTGATGTAGTCATTTTTTGTTTGTTGGCAATGGCCTATTCTTGTACACTTATTGCACCCATGAAATCTGTTATCCCAATAACTGAAGGTTGAAATTATAGAATGCTATACCATTTTCTTAAAACAATGTAATTAGCTTACCAAGTAATTCACAAGGTCATGAAGTGATATTCATATAACACATTGATGTATATGTAATTTCATTTACATCATAAGGTAATTATTTAAGCATTACTAAATCAATATTTACCATGTGAATAATTCTCTTACCTTCTTAGTTACCACCACCAAGGGAGTACAACAATTATTTTAGCATAGTCACATTATTTTATCATGAGTTTCTTTACATTCCCCCCTTAAAAAGGGAACCATCCTCAATGTTGGACTCTTAGAAAATCATCCTATATTATCTATGTACCTTCCATAGTAGGCACATAATATGAGTTGTTTTTTTCATCCATTAAGAACATCATAAGATGTGGAGATCAACTAATACATGGGACCAAATGTACTATCCCTCTTATATTTACATATCCCTTTGAGTTTATTCAAAGATTATTTAGCCCTATATCATCAATATTTTGATACCAATTCTCTTATTAGTTATATAATAACATAACATAATCACTTTAGACTTGTAACATAAGTCATGAATTCCATTTTTAGGATGCAATAATTTTTTCCACTTTCTCAAGACTTCTTCTTCACATAATTTTCCTATTAATTATCATGGGAGAGTTGAACAACCTACCATCATGTCCAACATGAGAGGACATCTATCACTTCTATCATGACATATAGGTAAGGGTAAAATAACCTTTCACCATGCCCAATATAGAAATACATTGATACACTACTATTATGACATTCATGGGAGGATAAAAACAACATTACACCATTCCTAGCATATGAGGAATTTGATATGATACCAACATGAAATTCATGGGAGGATCAAATAACCTTCCACCATGACTAGCATATGAGGACTCTAATATGATACCAACATAAATATATTTCTCATATAACACCATCCCTTGGGGTCATAACAAAATATAAAAATACACACAAAAGAATATAAACACTTTATACAAATAAGGGGGAACAACTTCTCCTTTTCCAACAATTTTCTTGCAATACTATTACTAGAATTTTAGTATAATGAGACTTTACTACAACTATATCATAAAGACGCTTCAATGATAGATTATAACAAGTTAAATTTCCTTTCAAAAAAATATCTATATAATTTAGAGATGTAGTCCAATTTTAGACCCCATCCTTTCTTTATTTAGGGATATGCTGACACATGATATTTCATTGATTACATTGTATGTTGGTTATATTACAATTAATTCCTGAAAGAGGTTATTCATTATTATGTAAATCATATTTCAAAACTCATATGTCTCAATCCATTGAGACTCATAAATTATATACTATAAGCATGAGAGGTCAACCACTCCTTGAATATTTAATTTAGTCTTAGATAAGGATGATGATTGCTTAATCACAAAAAAACTATCCTACTAAAATATAAATAAAGCCTCAGTCATACCATTATGATCTCATATATAAGTATTATAAAAATACAAGGCATTACTGAGTTAACATAGCTAATGTCATCTAAATTACAAAGGTTCTTAGGAATAAGAAAAGCATGGGGAAATGCCTCCCATCACACAAATTCTTCCACATAATAATACAATTATGGTAATATCTCCCTTTTTCCATATACCATGTCATTTTTAAAATATTTTAAGCAACCCACTACCGTGTTATTTAATATATGTAGGATCTTATGATCTCAGTCTACCAATCAATATATTATGTAAAGCTCAATATGTAGGAGGCTTTTAGGACACCAGTCCAATAGCCAATAGAACTATGTATAGACTAATATATGTGGCCCTCAAGTCTTCATTCCACTAGTCAATATAGTCAATATGCTAGAGGCCCTCATGAAATTATTCTACTAACTATTCTAATGTGTAGAGTAAAGAGATACTCGATGCGTAGATGACCCTAAGCATGTCAAATAACATAGTGTAAGAGATAATCAAGAAGATATGTTACAATCTACTTATTTTCACCTATACTCACCCTAAGTGATGTATATACACATACTAACACATGAGATGAACATAATCAAGCATCAAAACCACTTGAAGAAATATTAATTGATCATGTAAGTGAAAAATCAATAAAAAAAAGACCAAGCAGTCTCAATAATGAAATCAAATCTAACAAAATCAATCAACAAATTCCATGATAGGACTTTAGATCAAAACATTTGAAGTCAATAAGAAAATAATGTTGGTTTCTAAGAAACTTAAATAAGGCTCAAACAACTTAAAATAAGTTAAAAAAGGACATTTATCAAAATTTGGATCATAATATGATCACTATGTGGCTCTATAAGCCACTGAGGGAGAGGAGGA
Source organism: Torreya grandis (assembly GCA_037957365.1). Lineage (NCBI taxonomy): Eukaryota > Viridiplantae > Streptophyta > Pinopsida > Cupressales > Taxaceae > Torreya > Torreya grandis. Next base: position 3,138,718 of record JARHVA010001235.1, on the reverse strand, counting down.
CAAGATTTGTATTATACCAAGGAAATTCTAATATAGGTCATATAATTTTTTATAGAATTTATTAATAATTTATCATGATAAATTCATTATTCTTTGATTATGAGTGATAACATGTAGGAGGGTTTTACACCACTACAACTACACAAAATTATACTATCAATTTCAAGAATAACATGTAGGAGGGAGATATACCACTACCACTACACAAAATCATACATTCAAGTAGATGGTATCTTATGCCTATTTAGAGTACATAATTACATTTAGTCTATATTTACCACCTACCAAGGTGTGATTTGTCATTGAAATCAAGCCTCACCTACTTTAACATGAGAATTTAGATATAATGCCACTTGTAATTAGGTCCCACCTGTATATGTAGACATAGTATTCATAGAAAGAGATATGAAAAGCTATCATTTCAAGAGAAGGGCACTTTCATGGTTTCCATGTTTTGATTTTTGCTAACACAGTGTTATATAATTACCCAAGGTAGTTAGTAACTTAAGTTATCAAAGTTCAAAATCTATCATCATTAAGGAATTTATAAATACCAAATGTATTCATTCCATTTTACTACCACATAACTTCATAGTAATCCAACATGATTTTCAGTGATTCTAGGCTTTCATTCATCCAATCGACATTATTATAAGTGTAGATTTATCTATTGATTGATTTATCATCATAATATAAAAAATTTACAAGGTTACCTCAATCCATTTTAGATGATTTATAGCTAAGAAGATACCATCATAACCATTTAACATGTACCCATAAACACCATCATAAGTTAAGATATTCTCATATATACACTAGTAGGTAATAAGCATCCCAAATCTATACAACTATAACACGATATTTTATGAAAAAATAATTATGTAGAGACATACTTGCTTTGGTTTATTCCTTAGAGATTCATCTCATTTCACTAAAAATATGCAATATTACCACTCAAATGGTTAGCATAAGGTAATATTATATTTATTAAATACATAAACTCAATACCAAATTTTTACCATATCATGGTTCATCAAATGGTCCTAATGCTCTTAAAACCTAGATACACTTTTCATACATTCCCATAATTCTAACATATGCAATCAATGTATCCATGGAATTCATAATTTTGAAAGGGAGGTCACTGAAGCCTTTTTATAGCTATTAATTAAATTTATCAACATCTAAGCATTAGTTCAGGCATCACAAGCCAAATTCATTCATATTCATATCCTCCCATTAGCATGGTAACACCATAATCGAAGTGTATCTATCCAAATTAGCACTTAAAATAAATAATCAACATGTGAATACACACACATAAACATATATAAATTACCATGAGATTATTAACAAGAAGGCTCTTTGTCCTTTCAAATATAATAGTTTTTCAAAGGAATTTCATACTTTATTAGAATATAACAATAAAGCAAAGTGTTTCTATGGATTATAATAAGATTTGTTCTTCATAAATAGTTCATATTAGGGCTTCAATATCTATCGATAAAGTGTTACTAGGGTAGTCTTGTGCATAATGCTCAATAGGTCCATAGCTAAAACATACACCCTAAGAAGACTAATTTCCCAATCATTCCTTTGAGGTCTTCCCTGGTCTTGCAATATAGAGATTTCATAGGTCGATCTCATGTCTAGGTATGTTTCCTCTTGTGATACTTTTGAAGGTGAATCTTACTCCATTCTTGATGATGAGACATTGAAGATTACCTGGCATGCTCGTTCCCTCACTAGGGTGAAAAGGCTCATTTTTTCAACATAGAAACTTGAGGCAATATTTGCTCTAACACAATCATCATACATTATAGGGTCTCAATAATTTGAGAATGTATTTCCACTAGATATATAATTCAAGGATCTTGGTGATTCCTGACTAGAGTGTTTTCCACTCCTTCCTTTTCTAATGTCTTTTTGACACAATTCAAGTTTAACAAAGTCAACAAGTAGTATGCATCACATCTAATTTACACAAATAAAGACTAACCAAAGTTAAAAAGGTGATGAAATAATGTAATTCATCCCTAGAGCTCCCAAATTTTAACCTGGGTTCTGTTACCAAAATGTTATACCCATTTTTTCTAAATGATAGGCATGACACAACCCTTTTGTAAAAAAACAACCCCAAACATGGATAGATACCAAAATATAATCCAATCATAATAAGAATATTAAAACTAATAAAATAATCATATGGGTGTAAGACACTAACTTGAAATCCCATAATCCTAATTCATTTATCCCAACACTCATAAATCTTTTCATGGCTCATGTCAAATAAAAATAATGCAACTGACATTTAAACAACTATCAAATTTGACCTCAACCACTACTAACATATTTAAACTCCATGTGGTAACTTTTATGCATTCCCTATCCATGTTAGCTTCCCTTCATGCTCCTAGGATCACTCTTTCCACCTGTTACTTCCTAGGTGACTATATAAAAAGCTCTACATGGTGATAATTTATTACTCACTACACTACCACTCTAAAAGGCTAGCATGACTTCCTTGGGGATATAGAGAAGTGAAAATAATTCCATATAGAAGCATTCCAATAGATAATTATCCCATAGGCTTCACTATAAATATAGATTCATCTTAAATCATGGAGTAGTGGCATTATACCATGCGGTAACATCCTTCTCACCTACTTGCCTACAAGATTCATGCCTAATATGAAAATATCTAGAACTATGGAGTATTAAGATTATACCACATAGAAACATCTTGATCACCCACTGGTATTCAATATTTACATGTAAAATAAACATCTCTAGAATAAAGGGTTGTTGAGGATGATGCCACATGGGAGCATTGTGAGCCCACTTACTTGGAAGATTTGCACCTAAAAAAAAATCTATATAATAGTGGGTCATTAAGATGATGCCACATAACAACATCCCATAATCCGTCTTTCCCAAAGAATTTATAAGATTTTTGGTCCTCCCAAGATCATGGGTCATTAAGATGATTTGACATGGCGACATCCTTCTAGCCCACTAGCCTAGAGGCATCATTTCTTGTACGGTCCTCCTCAGGATCATGGGTCATCAAAATGATGTCACATGCTAACATATCATTATATATATATATATATATATATATATATATATATAATCTTTGTCACCAATATTACTATATACCAAACTAAATTCACTCTTGGTTTAGCAAGAGAATGATGCATGGCTTCCTCTGAACCACTTTAAAAATGTCACAAAAATAACTAAGGTGAAAGGATACAAAAAGACCCAACTAAGAGTGTCTAAGGCAAAGTCTAGGTGGATGAATTAAGTCAATGAGGAGAAATCTAACTAATTAAAAAAATCCATATTTGACTAAGTAAAAGTTTGAAACCAATCAAAATGTGACCAAGATAATTAAATGTTGAATATGCCTTTCTTTTTTATAGAATAAGTCAACCAAGCTAGAAGCCAACATTCAAAGCAAAACATAGAAGCCTTAAGGTTAAATTACAAAATTAATCTAACTAGAAAGAAATAAAGAAAATAGTGTTGAGGCTTAGACAAGCCTATGACACTAAACCATTATTCTTAATATTAGTTAATCACCCAAAAAACACCAAGCAAGATCAATCCAAAAGTTAACAAGTTTATTCATTAGAATTTAAAAACTTTGAGGATTAATACAAATACCCAATCTCTTAAACCAAGCTAAGAGAGTAATTAAAAATTTAAATCAATAATATTATCAAAGAGTTAAAGAGAGGTCTTAAAATCCTCCTCTATCATTGGTTAAATTCATGCAAGGATTTCTTTAGTTAACCTACCTAGTTACCTTGCATTAATAAATCTTAGCCCAAAATCCATGCTCTATTGTAACTGTCCTTTTCAAAACAAGAGGGTCTTGATAAAGGAAAATTATAATGTAGAAAGATTAAGCAATGTTTTAATTAATAACCCTTCCAAAAGGCATTTATTTATCAGAATAGCCAAAACTCAAACTATATAATCCCATTATGCATTTATCCTTCTTAGAAATCATTTTACCATTTATTTGAGATTCACTCACTTATGGATAAGATTAGTTTGTGATATAAATTATAGTACAGTACATGAGGAGGCACAAAGATCATCTCTTAATATGATTATCTAGAATTTTTTACCGAGAAAAACACATCCATCAATTTATTAAAAGATTTGTATAGAGCTACACTTTGTTCACCACTTCATATATTCCCTCCAGGGAGATATATGGTCAATTCCTATTGAGGTTCTCAATAACACTCTTTCTAAATTTTTTTTATGAGTTTATCTTTCGTACATTGAACCTTAACAAGGGTTATCCAACTAGATCTAGAATATATGAGCATAATCCATATTATGAATGGCTTGACATAACCAAATTTATGAAATAAAAACACCATATATCTTAATCATCCAAATAATAGGTAGTGTAAATCACATGATTTTATATAAGACTAATTCTCTCCCTCTCTATCTATGTGTGTGTGTGTGTGTGTGTGTGTTTGTGTGTGTGTGTGTGTGTGTGTGTGTGTGTGTGTGTGTGTGTGTGTGTGTGTGTGTGTGTGTGTGTGTGTGTGTGTGTGTGTGTGTATGTTTGTGTGTGTATGTATATCTATGTATATATGTATACATGTGTGTGTGTGTGTGTGTGTATGTTTGTGTGTGTATGTGTGTGTGTGTGTGTGTGTATGTATGTTTGTGTGTGTATGTATATATGTATACATGTGTGTGTGTGTGTGTGTGTGTGTGTGTGCGCATGTGCATGCGTGCGTGTGCATGCGCGCGCATGCACACACACACATTTCATTTATAAGCAAATCAAAACAATGAATTCAATGTGTAAGAATCAAGGGAACCCAAAAATTTTAGATGAATAATTTTAATATTATTATATATTAAGACCATTACTTATCTAAGATCAGTCATGAATATAAAAGCCTTCACAAATATTCCATTGTCAACAAGGATCTATCATGAGGAGGTATATTGATATTAATTACCAAGTAGACTATAAAATAGTTATCTATAGTAATAACTAGTATATTTAGCTGATAAACTTCATAAAAATAATGGCTCACACTCAGCCCAAAATCAAATATTAATACATAAATATAATAAGCTCAGCTGAGAACAATTAAACATTAGATTTTAGCCAATCATAGAAATCAACAATGCATGATTAGTCAATAGCTAAAGACAATATCCTCTTCATTCTAAATGCAACTTTGGCCAATTGAAAGTGGGTTCACCTCCAAACCTTTTTCCATCATCAAGTGACTACTCTACACACCCCAAAGTAGGAATCCCATAGCTAGGTGTGTTTATATCATGGTTCAAGGTAAGTAAAGGAAAAAATTAGTCAAGATGTCTTAGGGTCAAGGAGATAGATACACACAAGGTTAAAATACAATCATATCTTAGTTAAGAGGTTTCCAACCTTGGATCTATTTTCATCAAGAATAAAACACAAAGAATAAAACATGAGGATCATAAGGATATAACTCATCAGGCATACAACCACTAAGATAAATATTATAAGTATTCATGAGAGGACTTAGGCAACCTACCATCATGGCTAACATGAGAGACCTAACCCTTATTCTATTATGAATAATGTGACCTTTCAAGGCATCATAAGTCTTACATAATGAAACTAGAATATCCAAGTAATAAAAATACAAAAATTAGAACTATCATGGAGGAATATCTCAACCCAAACTCCTAGATCATGGGTAAAACACTATTGGGTGACCCAATCATAACCATAATAAAATAAATAAAGAGAAGAAGTAAGCCAAGCTACCTTACTCCTATTGAATGCAATAACTCAATAAAGAATCACACAAACTTCATTTAGTCAAATAATAAGATATTAAAGTCAATAAGATACCTACCAAATGATCTAGCCCTTCTATGAATATTTTATGTAGGTTTCTACCAATTGAGTCTCTCCCTCTCTAGGCTCTCTACTTGTTTATTTTCCCCTTTTAGGTTAGCCCCCAAAATTTATAAAATTCAAATTCCAAAGAGTAAAACCCTTTTCCAAGAGAATGTCTTTCTCAAACATGCATTATCTCCTTCTTTCAACCTAATCATAACATGCCATGTGTTTATTCTTTCCTTGGATTGACTAGCCACTCTACTTGCTAGCTCATGTCTTCATAAATAGGCATTCTCTTTTCTAGTCCATAATGGTGCATGGAGACTCTAGTAGAGTCATAAGATTACTTATAATACAATTCACATCCATATGTAGGGCTCAAGGAAAACTAAATTAATGGATAAGTCTTTAATTCTTATATAAAGCATTATATATGTTGGTTTACTTTGTCCTCATGGATTAAAGATGACAAACTAGAGGTGTTTAACCAACCCAAAAGTGATTAAAATTAATTAATACATGTGAATACTACATAAAGGTTTAAATGGCATATAATGTATTCAATTAGGATCAAGCAAGGTTCAATAAAATTTTTGGGTTAGAAGTGGGATCACACATAATGAAACAATGTTTGGTGTAGTAATTTTTTCCTTGTTTTTAATTACTTGTTATTGCACATTTATTACACCCATGAAATCTAGTATCCTAATAGTTTAAGCTTTTAATTATATCATACTTTATCATTTAAATAAACCAACGTAATTATCTTACCAATCAATTCATAAGGTCATTAACTAATATTCATATATCACCTTAATGCATATGCAATTTAATTTTCAACCTAAGGTAATTATTTATGCATTACTAAACCAACATTTATCATCTGCATAATCCTCTTACCTTCATAATTATCACTACCAAGGGAATACAACCATTGGTTTAACATAGTCACATTATTTTCTCTCGAGGGTCCTTACACCAACAATCATTAAAAGTGAAAGTGTGAATAACTATGCTCATATATATAGGCTATCTCTATAAGTATGTGTATTTATGGTGAGAATCCCATCACTCATTGGATGTGAAAGTGTGAATAATTATGTTCATGTATGTAGGTGATCACAAGTAGTTTTCTTGAGTAATTAAGGGAATAACTATATGTATTGACATGTATTTATATTTTCAATCCATGTTGTGTGGTTCCTCACCCTATGTTCACACTAAGGGGGGAATTTTGGATATTTAATATTTTTGAATCAGCCTAACTCCATTTATGTAATATATCAAAAGGCTTTATATAAGTAATCATATAGTCTTTAAAATTAATCAACAAAGTTTTAGTTTGTGTGAAAGTCTGACTAAAATATAATTATGATATCATGATCCATATCACATATTGTTATTATTATGTATGATACCATGATACATATCAGACCTTTTTTATTTAGTTATTACTTAATACTTCTACAATTATTTCCATCTTGATTCACCATTACATTTATCATTGTTGTAACTATCTTCACATGACACTTGGATGCCTTAGGATACATGTTTACTATATGTTCATATGATCTAATCTTAATATGATGACACAATCGTATCATGTTAACATATATTTTACATGATTACATAATTTTATATATTACATGATTTGTATAACTCTTTTATTTTGAGATGATTAATTCACAAGATACATCATCTTGTTTAAATCTAAATTTAGAAGTGGAGGATAGGGTTAAGAATATATAATTATTTCAATCATAAGGGTGATAAAGTAATAAATAGGAGTCCAATTAATAGAAAACATAGATAAAAAAATATTCTAAATTTATAAAACTTAGATTGTTTTAGATTATGGTAAAAACAGGTTTTGAAGGGACCCCAAAATCCTGGATAAAAGGAGAAAGATAAAACATTAATGTCCACAGGCAAGCCTTAAGCGTACTTCACCAAAGTAACAAAACCAAGAAACAAAGACCTGAAGCTAACAAACGAACAACCAAATATAGACCCCAGTTTTATAGAGACCTAGAAACTCCATAGTAAAAGTTCAAAAAACTAGGTATCAAGACCAGAAAATATCCAATACTCCAAGTAGGATTTTATACTTATGTACAACCAACTAGCATAACCAACTAAAAGAACCATGAACTATTATTCTAGTTCCAATATCATCTTCACTGCTTCCTTACCTTTTGCAATAGTAAGACACTATAGGCATCAGTCACCTTCGTAGATCCCTCTTGCATTTCTTTCTTTCTTGAGCTTTGTCTAGTTCTCTTGCTAGGCCCCTCCAAAGTTTTGATTTCCTCATTTGCTCTTTTTCCAATGTTAACAACAACAGCACAAATGCTAGAAGTTACCTCCTCCATCTTTAATCTACTTTCCTTTATGAGTTTTAGGTTGTTCTCATAATCTTTGAGTTTTATGGGAATATCCCTCATTGCTTTTCTATGTTATTGATTTTGTTCCAAACTGCCTTGTTTACCCTATTGTTACCATTTTCCTATTGATTTCCATTATCTCCTCATATATCCATAGATCAAATTGTAGAGTAGCATTAGCTTTGAAATTGGCCAGTCTAGTAGGTTCGTTATTCTACCTTTTGTCACTCTAATCACTATGTTCTTTTTAAGACTGCTTCCACCTTCTTCAATATAGTCCTCCGTTTCCATTCGTTTTTGTTCCTTTGTTTCAGCATGGCTAACTTTTTTGTTACTTACTTCCTTTCCTTAGCTCCCATTTCTAGTGATTTGGTTAGCAACCTGAACTAGATTTTCCTTTTCATTAATTGGAGCAGGGTCCACAACAGGATCATCTAGATCTTTATCAATTTCCTCAAACATTTGTTGGTTTTCCTCAGACTCATGGTTGCTATTTTCAGACTTCTCCTCTATAGTGACTCCTTTCTCATTCTTATCTTGCACTTCTTCTTCCTCACTTGAATTTGAATGCCCACTTTCTGTTCCTCCTTCTTCCTCTAGACTCTCCTCCCCAGTGTTTTCAGAACTTTCCCACTCTGTTTCCTCATCAGCAGTCTAGTGATTGAAGCTTGGGAGTTTGAATTTAGCTTTTTCATTCCCTTTTACTATTTCTTTCTTATTACTCTATAAGTCCTTATATTTTCCTGAATAAGGATTCTTTATAATGGCCTTATTCTTGCAATTCCCTTCAATTATAAGAATTAACCCCTCATGCAAGATGGGACGATTCCTTTTTCTTATGAGCGAACAGACTTTGGAGTAAGGAAAAATGCAATAAAAAGGAAAGGAGATTCTTACTTTGTGTCTGAAGTGATTGAGAAATACAAAGTGAAATTTGTGGACTCTTTTGCTTCTTTCATCAAGTATGAAGTACTCACCGATACAGCATAAGACATCCCTCCAAATGCCCTTAATCTGCTCCAGTTCAAAAAAATATCCACTTTTTTCCAGCAGCTGGATAAAACTCAAATTGTTAAAAATAGTAAAGTATAACAATTAAAAGATATTGCAGTAAACAAGAAACAATGGTACTTATTTGGTTTATCATGCATAGGTAGATATGAAATATAAATAAGTGTAAAGAATGTAGGATTAGTATTATTGATTAGTCATTAACCTGTCAAATTTTAAATTATAATTTTATAGTCACAGACACTATAATCAGATATGGACACTATCATTGACATTAATGTCTAACTACAATGAAGGTGTCTAATACAGAATAATGACTATATCTAGATATTGCTACCAACTTCATTGTTCTATATTTTTTTTGATATCTCTACTAATGTAATAATATATGGGATACAAGTTCTCCATCTTCATCAATTGATCAAACCCTAACTCTTCACCCTTGGAATGGGTTTTTTGAAAATGGGTTCATGGGATCATGGTGTCAAGCTACAACAAATACCTCTTTGTCAATGCACATTACCTACATATCCAATACTCCAAGTAGGATTTTATACTTATGTAGTTATCCTCTATGTATGAAAATTGTGCATATAAGGGTGTAATATGCTATATGAATATGTATGTAATGATCTATTTTGTAAATTTAAATGTATCACTCATGGAATACTTTTTGAATTATTTAGACCTACAATGTGACTACTCCTATGCTTGATATGAAAGTAGAGATTAATAGGGTATAATAGATTACCTATGCAATCAATTTGTTTGGATTTGGTAGGTATTTTATTGTTATTTTTTAGATGAGGAATGAAAAGGCTTAGACTTGTATTTATACCAAAAAATATCTCATGGTATGGTTTTTATAAGAAAATAGGCCAACCCATAGGTTTCAAATCATTTGTAATTTGGATGAATTTTAGCAACTAGACACTAGATAAGGAAATAGATAGTACCATCAGTAGTAGTGTCCCTTTATGGTTGGTAGTCTCCCAAGGGATATAAATTTGGTACTAATATGAAATTTAAAGTGAAGGATGTTTATAAATTTTTAATATTTTTGTTTAGTATAGAAAACCTATGTCATTATAATGATATGATCAGACTAAGAGATAAACATTCAAGCATAGTGAGATGGAAAATATGAGCCTTTTGATAGCCAGAAGGTATATAACTAAAGGGTGTATCATTCATTGGTATTTTTAAAATGTAAAATACTAGGATGATTTAAATATTTCATTTTAATATCTATATTTTCCACCCCTTCAATCCAGTAATGCATAAGGATAATATTATTAGGTTAAAGGAAATAAATGTGTGCATGGGTGTGTATAACACATGCTTTCCATTTATTTAGCTCACTTTTTGTTATTTTTTAGTCTATGACCTATAACCAAGAGCATTATTTAGTATAATTTACTACATATAAAATAAAAATTTAAAATAATTGAAATGTTTGATAAGAAATATAGTAAGGAATGAGAACACCTATATGTCAATGCAACCATATTTCCTTTTGATTATTTGATTTGGTAATTATGTGTCCTTATGAATAATTGGAGTTAGAATATGATCATACCTAAACATTTAATATTTAAAATGGTATATTTTAAGGTATTATTCCCCTGATCTAATGAAAGCATGAATTGTGGCATGACCATTTTAGATCATTATATCTCAATCACACAACTCAAGTGTGAATGTGTGTGTGTGTGTGTGTTTGTGTATAAATATGTATGTATATATATGTACAAACACATATACATATACGTATACATATACATATACATATAAAATCTAGTGAGGATGAGTGATTTAGTAAACTCATCCTATAAATCTAGTGATATTATATGATATAATCACTCTAATATATAAAAATGGTGAGTTTGAATGATTTAATCACTCTAACCTATAAAATTAACCAAGCTCTATAGTATAAAAGGCTTGATAACAATACATCCTAGTGTAATCATGCATCCTAGTGAGTAATATGATTGGAAATTTTTGTAATTTTTTGTGAAATATCATGGAATATTCACCTATTATGTGTCATATATATAAAAAAAATCTATGCAAAATTGATGCAATGTATATGATTCTAACCCAAGTGTATATTTGATACATGAAACTAAATTAGGGATTATGAAAGTGTGGAGGTTATGTCTTTATGACAAGCCCCCATTAAATTTTGGAGATACTGATTAAGTGTATAAGTTTGGAGGTCAAGTTTTTATGACATGACCCCATTAAATTTTAAAATATTGAAAAGACATTTAAGTGTGGAGATCATGTTTTAAGACATGTCTCCATTGAAATCTAAAAACTATAAAAATTTAGATGTCATGATTTTATGACACTCCCCCACTAATATGCCCTCCCATTTTGAGGTGAGGGAAATAAAATATGGTAGGTACCTTAACTCAAAATGATAAGGTAGTTATATAATATACATATGAATCATGTATCATATAGGTATAACATATCAAAGTAGATATATCAATTAATCTCATAGTATATAATCACATAAAGTCCTAAGATGCATGATATAGATCATTGAAATGTATATAGAGTAATGTTACAAGCTCAAAAAATAATAAATTACACATATAAGAGCACTCAATGTAAGTAAAAATAATGGTTCAAGGAGACCTCATATAAGGGTCATGTTTAGATCCCTTATAATCTAAAGGTATGACGTATTTAAATGTCCAAGAAACATAAAATAGCACAAGGGCCAAGAGGTGAGGAACATATTCAATATTCCATAAGCAAGATAATAAAAATCAATGAAATACACTCAAATAAATTACAATATGAATAAATAAAATATAAGAAACCAATATAAGTATATTATACTAGTCCCCTCATATATGTGTTAGCAAAAAATGTTATGTAGTATAACATATCAAGTACATTGTGAAAGAAATGAGCATGGATATAGACATGCATAAAAATTAGTATATAATATCAAACATGATAATGTATAAATAATCATGAATAATATGTAACATGTATCAATCATCATCAAAGAATAAGATGCCTTCAATATTCTATATGATGTGGGTAGAGGAAAGGTCCAACATCTATAAATGCATAGATAATGTGTTTGGATATGTATGTATTACAATCAAAGATTCTAAAGGTTCTTAGTTGTATAATTTATACACTCGACCTTGCACACTTGAAATAAAATGGTAAACAATGATGAAAAACTTGCTATTATGTCATTTTAGTTAGTGAAGTGTTTTGTATCAAGATTAAAATGAATTTATAAAATGATTGAGAGGCACCTACAAAGGATATGTTTAGTTCCCTACTACTTCTATCTCTACCTAAACCAAGGTGAGAGCACCTATGGGGTAGCTTTCTCACATGGAGAGATTCTACAATACAACCTCTATGAGGATTTTTGGCATAGTGAACAAATATGACTAGGGCATAACCAAGTTTACACACTTCACCTATGAAGGGTTGTCACATGAAATACACAAATGTTCTAAGTCATATACAAGCTACTAAAGATAGATGTGGATTATAACTACAACCTTTATTATGAATAATGTTCAACTATAGGGGTTGAATAAAAGACTACAATGCAAGGATTTAAAACACAAACTGTAAACACATTTTAGATATGTAAGATATTATGATTTTTCAAGGTAAATAACACTTATGGTATGCAATAAGGTGTATTATTTACAAGGTAGGATAGGGTAGGACAAGTTAGATGATAAAATAATGGAGGGTGGCATGTTGGTGGCATATAAACAATAGAGTATCCTAAAATATTTCATGACAATATTCCTCAACAAAGATGTAGAAAAACTTTAAATACAATATAATGGTAAATACAATATGATCCCTAAGAGACTAGAAAATACATTGAAACAAATCTATTAAATTATTTTCCCTTTCAAATCCATAAACCTAGGGTTCCCTAACAATTTATTCAACAACCTATCTTGAAGAAATGCAAAAAGAGTTTATAATCTAAATCTGTGCTCAAAATGACAACCAGTAGTGAGCATAAACCTGAATGTCCAATCAACAATTATTTCAAAACATGTCAGTGCACTTCATCTATAGGAAACATCAAAAAACCACAAACATTTTCATCAACTAAAAAATAATTATTACGCACATTAGTAATTCAAAATGCTACCATGAGGACAAGTAGGGTGAGATTGCTCTTTTGGCAAGGGAGACATAAACATGCTATCAAAGATTACTAATAGTTACACAGATACAACCACCTTAGCATGGGAGACAAAATCTATACACAACAATATATCCTATAAAAACTTCTAAAAAACCTAGACTTAGAGAAAATGGATGCCAAAAACATCAACCAACAAAAACCAACACAATGGCCAACCAACCAATCAACCACTTGAATAAATTAAAAACCCTATATTGATACACTTTTAGATATTAAATGTTGGTTTGTAACTTTCAAAATTTCAAAACAAACTTTCAATTCTACCAAGATGATTCCAACTAGAAAATATTCCCTTATCATGCCTAAAATCTTCATCCATTTACAACAAAATCATGGCTCTAACTGCCTCTACAAAGAATGATGAATATTTGAAACAAACTTTGGATTTCATGGTGAGAGATGTATTTCACACAATCTAGAAGGAGAATATTCATGGTAGAGGGCCAAAAAACTATCATTATGTGAAACTACCTGGAGATGCCCTAGACCATTTGATTGTATATCTAGAACCTCCTAAATAATTTCCCTTCCATTTATGCATGCCATGGAAAAAATTCTCTTGCAATGATTTCTTGAGAATATTCTAGATCCATCTCTCTTTGAATGATCTTCTCTAGAGTGGCCCACCTTGGATTTGAAAGCTTGTAGTTTTAAACTATGGAGGAGCTTGGGTAAACATAATAATGAAGAATGCAAAAGATTAGGTCATTTTAACTTTTTTACTTTTGGCTCTAACTTATTTTTCACATTTTACATTTTTTATTTGATACATCTAGCCTTTTGGGGATTCCTTCATATTTTTTAATGCAAAAATGCATTATTTTCAAATTTTGATTTACTTGGATAAAACCTAGTCCCTCTCACAAATTTGACATTTGTAAATTTCCAAGCTGTTGTTAGTGGTGGAAGCCTTTGATAAGTATATTAAATAGGGTATTTGAACATGTTTTTCATGCCTAAGTGGCATCTCTATATCACTCAATTCACCAATATCTTTGTGTTAAACTAGCCTTAACATCACTTGTATCCATACATAGTTTAACTTTGTTGAAATGTCCATGATCATCCTGCACCATAGATCTACTTATTCGAGCAAACACAGGACATATATCTATATCTAGTTCATTATGGTTGTGACACATGTCACTACTAAATTCAACCTAAACCCTTTGAAAATTTCATCTTGGTTTGCACTATTGGATCTATATGCACAGATTGATGCATATCATTGATCTTGATCTGAAAGATCAAGCACTATTAACGGCTACCTATCTTTGGCCCTGAGGTTTTAGCACTTAGAAAACCCATGATATTTTTTCATCCTACTCAATCAATCCTATTAGGGTAACATGATCTTTCCAAGTGGTGGTCTCATGTTCATTCTGGGCATTGTTGAAAATTATTTACTTAATATACACCATTTATTGGATTGTGCACACTTGAATGCATACCATTAAACTCTAAGAACATGATTGATCTTTAGACTGTGACCATGTATTGAATTTTAACCTATATATTCATATCATTAGATCTTTCCATCTGATCAAATGTGCATCATCAGATTGCAATCCATGATATTGAGCATGATTTGTTCCTTACAAATAGTATTTATTGCTTTGAACACCATCTTGTTGTGTGGTAGCACCTCACTATATCTCTAGCCCTATTAAACTTTCAAATTTATAATCACATCATTGGATCATCCCCACTCTATTAAATGTGTGTTGTTGGATCTACCTCCTTTTGAAATCAAATGCCTATTTACTGTGCCTTAAAATTGGCATTCACATGCCTTTTAAAATATGTATATGAGACTATCATACATGTAATTTAGGAAAATTTATTTGGGACTTTGCTTGTTAGATCTTATGCTTCAGGCCTTTCATTCAATACTTTACTCATTGAGACTTTTGTCTTTGGCATTTTTGTATTTGACAAAAAAAATTTGGGCTTTTTATTCTCATCACTTCTACTCTTGAGCCCCCTATTTATCAGGATAGTTATTTCCAAAATTTTATTTGGGATAATTTTCCTAAAGAAATGAACTCTCTCAGACACTTTTCTCATATAAATTTGTCCTTTGACATCTTTATCTTCATTAAGATAATTTTATTGGACATTTTGTCTAAAACAATTTCCCCAAAGAAATTAACCTTTGTACTTTTATTGAAGGAATTGGACTTAATAATTTTGTTCAAGAAATTGGACTTAATATTTTTACTGAAAAAAATGACTTCATCAGGCTTTTTGTGTGGGTAAAATGCTTGAAGGGAAAGTGACCTTTAGACTTTTTTCCATAGATAGAAAGTTTGAAACAAATAAGGACATTACTTTTTCCTGATAAAATGCAATTCTTTTGGACATTTTTCATAGGTTAAATGCCCAAAGGAATTAACCCTTCAGACTTGTGTAGGAAAAAATGTCAAAAAAAAAATAAGGCCTTTACATTTTTTCTTGAAATAATGGAATTTCATCGGTCTTTTTGTATGAATAAAATGCTCGCAAGAATTTGGCTTTTGGACCTTTTATCATGGATAAAATGTTTGATAGAAATGGGATTTTTGTGAACACTTTGGCCAAGACATTAAATTTATTTGGAATTTTTATAGTGAACAAAATGTTCAATGTAAATAAGTCTTCAAGATTTTATCTGAGATAAAAATCCTAGAGACCTATTTCTATTGGGTAAAGGGTTCATGCAAAAAACCCAAAAAAGTCTAAGGGCTTTACACATATGCCAAGTAAAAACCATTTTAACACTTAGCTGATTTGACATGGAATTTGAACTTTGAGTAACATTTGAAGATATAAATTGGGCTAAGAACTTAGAAATTTATCACTTGACTCAAGTTAGACTTAGGCATTTTCATTTGATAAAGGTCCAATTACTTCAGTGTAATTTTTGGCACTAATAATAGCTCTCACTCAGGGATGCATACCCTTTTTGGGTGTGTAAATAACCTCAAAATACAAGACCAAGTACCAATCCATTAGCTCACAAAGTCAAAGATCAATATTTTTTAGCAAACACTCATGAAGAATCAACAAAATAAGGCAAACTTAACAAAAATAGATCAAGAGGATTTAGAAATGAACATAGAGTAAAACACAAAATGAAATTGTAAAAATAAGGCTCAAAGTAGAGGGGGGGAAATCAATGAAAAATAAAGGACAAAACACTATACAATTATATACTCATGTACATAGGTTATGGGATTAATTAAGGAAGTGTTTCAAATGTTTTCCATTGACTGACAACTTTAGTATTTCACCATCCAAGTCTCTTAAGAAGAAATTATGGTCCCCAATCTCATAGTCAATGGAATAGGGACCCATTTACAAGGCATAAAATTTTCCATGATTTCCTTTCTCCTCATGCCTAATGACTCAAAGTAGAACTAGATCACCTACTTGGAAAGTTCTTAGGGTGACCTTCCTATCAAATATTTTCTTTATCTTTTCCTTGAAATTGAGGTGTCTTTTATGATCTTGTCTTCTAATTTCATTCAACTCAATAATCTAGTTCATCCTACTGTCATAGTGGTTGACCTGCTCATCATCTTCTAGTTGTTACATGAGTTGACATGTTGGAAACTAAAAATTCATAGGCAAAACAACTTGAGCTCCACAAACAAGATCAAAAGGGATTTTACATATAGCTCTCTTAGGCATGATCCTATTAGCCCATAAATAAAACTTTAGCTACTTAGCCCACTTCTTATTTTCTTCTAATGTTCATCTGATAATTTTGAGAAAGTTTTTATTACTAGATTATGCTTGCTTATTCCCTTGAGGGTTATAGTTGGAAGCATAGGTCAATTCAATCCCATACTCTTTTCACAATGCCACAAAAGGTTTATCTTTGAAAATCATGGCATTATAAAAAATAACCTTAATAGACACACCAAATCTAAAAATAATCTAATTCAAAAAAATATCCATAACTTCTTGGTGTGTTGCCTTCTTTATAGGGGCCACTTCAACCCATTTTATGAAGTATTCATTTACAACTAGTATCTATCTATGTCTAGCACTTGATGAATCAATAATTTATCTAATGAAATTCATTCCCCATTATCTGAATGGGACTTTAATCATCATAGGTTTTAAGGGAAGAGAACCTAAAGTTTTCATCCTCCCATCAAAGCGATGACATTTTTCACATTTTCTAACTTTATGAGCAACATATGTAAACAACAATGGCCACCAATAACCAGCACTTATAATTTTATGAGCTATAAGTTTAGGTGTAAAATGGCCACCACATACTCCATTATGGAATTTTTTAATCAGGTTAGTGGGCTATTCTTCCAACACACATATTAAGAGGACTGCATATAGATTATTCCATGCTAGTCCATTCTTAGTTAAGAGGTATTTTTGAGAAACAAGATTGAGAGTTATTATTTGATTCTTATCCAAGTCAGGGGGATAATTCAATTTTTTTAAGTAGTAAACAATGTCTCTATACCATAGGGATATGTTAAATTGAATAAATGAATTATCAACATTAAAAACATCAGTCTTTACCTCAACAACTTGAAAATTGGTCTGAGTCATAAGCTTGGCTAGACCCATTCCTCTTAATAACTTGGTGGTCTAAATATCCATGTCATACTCTTGAAACTTGTTGACCCACATGCATCTCTTGTTAGATACTTTAGTTTGAGTTAAAATGTCCTTCACCATGGTATGTGGGACATAAACGACAATATTTGAACTCAAAGTATAAGGTCTAAATGTTTTAATAACATTTAAAATAATGAAAGTTTAATTTCCTATAATAGTATAGTTTAGCTTAGGCCCTTGCATAGATTCGATGAAGAAATATATGGGATGCTCATGACCATCTTCATTATATTACAATAGAATAAAAACAAGAGTATTGTATGATCTAAAATAGAATATCTAGAACAAATTTGTGTAATAAAATTGGCCAAGATAGGACTAGACTATAAAGCTCCCTTGATGTCATTGAATGCTTAGATGGCATTTTCTTCCCATTTGATGGTCTGGTTATTTTCCATCATGGAAGTAATGGGAAAATTAATCTCTATAAAATTAGACACAAACATCCTCACAAATTTACTTTATACAAAGAAAGATTGAATTCCTTTCTTAGAGTATGGGATAGGCACTTTGTCAATGGCTTCTACCCTCCTAGGGTCAATCATGACACCATCCTTGGACACTATCAACTTTCCATTTTAAACTCTAAAGTGGTATTCTTTTGGATTAAGTGAAATTCTAAACTCCCTAAAATTGATCAACACTTTTTATATATGCTCTAAATGTTCTTCTCTAGTGTTGGAGTACATATTAATATCATCCTAATACACAATAATGAACTTGTTAATCATCCCTATAAAAGTGATGTCCAAAAATTGTTAGAATGTTTCACTAGCATTGATCAACTCAAAAGGCATCCTCATATATACATATGTACGCCAGCGTTTAGTGAATGAGGTCTTGGATCTCTCATATTCCTTCACCATAACCTAGTTGTACCCTAAAAAGCCATCTAAAGTGGACAACATCTCTAATCCATTAACACTTTGCAACAAGTTATCCATATTGGGAAAGGGGTAATTATCTTTTAAATAAGCCTTGTTCAAATTTTGAAAATCCACATATAAGTGTATGTTTCCATTCTTCTTCCATATAAGAACTAAATTTTCAACCCATGATGAATACTTGATGGGCTAAATGATACCACCATCCCTCATATTCTTTAACTCAGCCCTCATCTTGGTGGCCAAGATGGGGTTAATAGGTCTTTGTTTCTACCTGTAAAGCTTGTTGTTGACTATAATGAGATGACATGTTGGAACAAATCTATTGTACCCAACACCCCCCTTTTTCCTTAGGGAAATGGGGACCCACTCTTTTCAAATTATTATCTTGATTTTGAGCCCCCTCTTCTATATGTTTATGTCAATTTTGGGAAAGGATCATGATTTGGCCTTTTATACTTTAGCAAGTAGTACTGGTATTGTGTTTTCATAGACTAACTTTCTTCAAGAGTCTCTATCTAACTTTATATTTTGGGATTTTCTCTTCAAAAATTTCATTATGCATGAATTGGTATTCAAGTTTATTGTTGTAGACATTTTGTTTGATGGGATTTACTCTTTGTATCATTTTCCTTGGAATAATTTTACTAAATGATTTACCCAAATTAGACTTATTCTTATGGGCAATCTTGATTATAAATTTTTCTAAAAATAATTTCCCTTTGGTCCCTTTGAACCTACCCTTCAAGCTTTGTGTAATGTACCCTTTAGCATTTTAGAATTGCCATTCAGAATTTTTAAATTACCCTTTTTTCCTTGCTAAGATACTCTTTTGATTTTATGCAAAGTGTCCTTTAGCCTTTTTATCATGGCTATTTTTCCTAACAGAATTCCTCTAAGACTTTTGCAATTGCCCTTTTTTACCCTCTGCACCTATCTTTTGGGAATTTTGTCCTACACTTTATCCATTTTAACCTTTTTTGAATTATTTCAGACATTTTTATAAGATAATTGACCCTTTAGGAGAATTTTTATAGACATTTTGTCTAAAACAATTACCCCAATGTATTTCCTTTGGGACTTTTAAAATGACCCTTTACCTTTGACTTACCCTTTGGAAGTTTTGTCAAGGACACATACCCTTTAGACTTCTTGAAAATGCCTTTCAACCTTTTTGAAAGTGCCCTTAGAGACTTTTGTGGTTACCCTTTGAGACTTTTGTAAGGGCTCTTTCCCATCAAAATGTACATTATGAAGTAAACCCTTCAGGCATTTTTGACATAAAGTAGACCCTTCATCCCCTTTTGACCATGCCCTTCAAGAATTTTGTCTTGATATTTTTTTCCCTATGAGATTTCCCTTATAGACTTTTGCCCCAGACCAATTTCTTCAGAATTTATGTTTCAGACATTTTGTTCGATGCAAAAGTCCTAAAATAATTCCCTTAAAAGACACATTCCCTTCAAAAATTTTGAACCGACTCTTCAAACATTTTGAAAGTGACCCTTTGGCTTTTTTAGAAGTGACCACTTACCCTTTGAACATTTTGAAAATGACACTTTGACCCTTTTTAAAGTGGCCACTTACCCTTGATGAATTTTTTCCTAGGCTTTCTAACCTTCAGCCAATTCTTTTGGGACTTGTATCCCTAGTCTTTTATCTTTTGACTGATTTCTTTGGACATTTTATCCAAAACATCATACCCTTTGGCCCTCTTTGTGACCACCCCTTTAGGTAATTCATCCAAACATTTTTCCTATGAGCAAATACCCTTTAGGAGAGTTTTTATAGATATTTTATCCAAAATAATTCCCTCACACAAAAGTCCTAAAATAATTTCCCAACATAAAACCCTCAATAATTACCTAGAAATAAATACTATGCCACCAAGTGACACCCTTGCTTAGAAATAATTTAATTATGCTTAAGCTCAATTTAATATTCTTCACCCAAGTCCAAATCATACTTTTCCTAATACTAAAATATGAGGCTAGAATATTCATGCAGGGTCCTTTATACATATTTTACAAAAGTATTATGCTAAGTCACTTTTTTTTATGTTTGTAAGAGTTTATCCTATGGTGCACATCTATTTAGGCCCTTCTAACTAAATAATGTGAGATTGAGTTGAAATGTCAAATATCTATGAGTCTAACAAGTGTCACCATCATGGGAGCCCAGTGCATAGATCTAATGACTCACAGGAAAGCGTAGGGAACCCAGTTCATAGATCTAGTTAAATGCATTAAACTAGTACATAAAGATTGATGATACAAGATCAACATGAAATTTTCAAAGGTTTTGGAACCAATGAAGGACTGCTAAGTTTCATAAAAGTGTTCAAAACACATAAAAACCCCACAGAGCTACTAAGTGGTACACTCACATTCCATAATGCAAAAGATCAATGGTATGAGTCCTAGGTGGACTTTTCAAAGATCCTAGACTCAATCAGGTATCAACATGTGTCACATTTAAAAAGATATAAAGGCATTATGAGTAGAATACTTAGATCTTTGGACACTCGAGCTATATCTATCAACAAATATTAGGACTCACAGTTAAGACAAGTAGTATAAACACACATGCCTTAATCTAAATGGTGAATAAAAAAGTGAAGATCCAGATTCTAAAAAAGGCATTGGAAAGTGATGCATATATGAATTATATTTGAAGATGGATAATCTAAAAGATCAATAGATTTTTCCCATAACCTATAAAAAGAGGCATGTTTAATTTTGGTTAATGATGCATCTATTTTTATTTTGCATATAATTCAAGCTATAATTATAGAAAAATTACACCTATGTTTATACACATGCACATGTTGTATAGATTTGGTAAATGCTATTTTAAATGGATAAATATAAGTAGACTCTTATACAGTTTTAGACCACATTTATAACTACATGTTCTAACTATCACATGTAATGACCTTATATAAACTTGGAGGATGAGGTGACCCCTTCCTCAACTCTATATAAACAAACGTAATCCAACTTAGATTTTTGTGAAAGAAATTTTTAATATAGGATTAACATCAGCTTTGATTTTCAATGAATGTGTTTGTGTGTTTTATTTCCAATTTCTATGTAATTATTTGTTATTTTCTTTGGTTGTATGTTTCAATAATCTTTAGTGTACAAAAGTTGTGAATGTATTCTTGAATATTTTTATTGATATAAGAATTTTTAGATATGCAATAGCTACTAAAATATTGGTAAATATATTGCTTAAAATATTCAAGTTCAAATTGATTCATAATTTTGATCATCTATAAGTGATTTCTTGGATGTAGTTTTATGTGTGTGTGCAACAGCTACCTCGGATACTTCACTACACTGAGCCATAATCTCTTGATTAAGGGTGTGTAACAACTACCCTAAAGGGAGAAAAATTTATCTAGGGCTTATGAATTTATTGCATCTTTATTTCCTTAGACTTATTATACATGTTTGAAAACATGTGTGTAATTGTTTCTAGTAACAGGCATATGATTTGAGAGCACTTATCCTTTTAGAAACCAGCCAAGGGAGTAGCTCTTAAAAACCATAAAAGCTTTATTTTTTACCTTACCCTTCCCTCCTTTTTTGAGTTTGTTTTGAGATATACCCACTCTATATTATCAACCAACTACCCATCCAATTCACACAAATATTCACTACCCTTACTAAGAACCACACCATCCAAAAACCTTGTCAACAACCTACATTACCTTCCCACTATTCCATAAATAGGTTAAAATAAACCACATACCTAAAAATCATGCACTAGAGTGGTGTTTACCTTCATTAAGAACCTAAAATTATAGAGGCTACCTCATTATGGTTGTGGTGTACATAAAACCTAAACCAATAGTTAATTGGCACTAGAAGGAGGGCGAGCACCTCTAATAGTAGTAGTTATCCTTTATGTATAGTTTCACTAAAGTCACCTAGGAGAGTGACTAGATATAATTCTTATGATAGTTTATTAATCTCAAGCTTAAAAAATCATAGGAGACCTAGAACTATGTCAAAACTCCCAATTCAAAACAATCCCCCTCTAATAGGGAACCCCTTACTTGCAAGGAATCCTTTACTTGTTTATCAACCAATGGCTCAAAAATAGACCTAGTTAGTTGGATATTCTATCATCATCCCAAGAGAGATGAATTATTTTCCTCAAAATCTTTAAAATTACTTGTCATCCTTTTCTCTTTCAAGAGCAAGGACATTAAAGGGACATATCGAATCAGTTAAAGATACTTTAAGACTAATGAATGTCATAGATGATGGTGTTTCATGTAGATTATTCCCTTTTACTTTGATAAATGTTTTTTATGATTGGTATTTAAATCTAACTAAAAATTCCATCACTTCTTGGGATGAATGTCAAGTATCTTTTTTTGTACAATTTGGATAGGTCACTAATTCTAGTTTGGTATACCAACACTTCACCATCATGAAGAGGGAATCTAACAAACCCATCCATGCTTTCAATACAATATGGTATAATATATACCACTAGTTGACTCCAAGGTATAAACCAAAGGTGGTACTAGTATTATAGATGTACAAGAATGCCTTGGACCCTATTATTGTTGTGTTCTTAAGAAGAGAAATTATGGAAAAAACTTTGGAATTAGCATTTAAAGAGGATATCACCATAGATAGGTATCTCAATCCTCAAATGCCTAGAGCATATAATGTCAACAATAGTTTCCTATCACTAAATCTAGTTTCACATGCAAGGTAGAATGTCTTGATATTCAATTAGAACCAATTGTATACACTACCTCTATTGATGTAGACAACCTAGCCAAATTTTAGCTACTTGAACAATCATGCAATGGGTAATGGTTATCAATAGAACTAGCAATCAATGGTACTTCCCACTACTATTTTACAAGGTAAGGATTACATAAAGGTATAACTAAATTCTATTTATAAGATGGTTCAAAAACTGAGTAATGATTTACTAAATACGCAATGAAAGATGGGCAATGAAAATGGCCCAATAAACAATTAAAATGTTGGATTATAGAGATATAATATACCATTAAATAAGCCTAAATAGTCTAATAATATTTCAAAGATCAACATAATAGAGATGGCTCTTCCCAATTGATGTAGAATTCATAATACTTCTGAGCATGGTGAGATCAACTAGGTTAAATTTTATGTAGCAGTGAAAATCTTTCAAAGAGAGCTAGTTAGATAAGATCAGATGTATAATCTACCTAATTATCATCTGGATCCTATCTCTTCAAACACTTCTATGTTCTTTGAAACTCATGAGTTTCCCTTTCTAGGTGAAGATGATAATGAGCTCAAAGACAATTTGGATGAAGTTCATGCCTTCTAGTAGTTCTAGAGAGGTGCATACAATCTAAGGAATAAATAGCCACTCATGACATTGAATCTTATTAATACCATAGTGATTCCTCCTAATCCAAAGGTAGACAATAATCCTCCCCCTCTAAAGTGGAATGGTTAGTATCATAGTAAATAAGAACCAAGTAGAGGAGGATACAACATTGTTGAGGATATGAATAATATCAAGGCAAATAAAAATCTGCATGAGTTAGCTTAGATCACTAAACAAAAGGAGATTATCTGTAATTCCATTATAGGGAAGGTAGCTATTGAAAAAGTGAAAGTATCCATATAAAAATCAAAAGCAGCTAACACAAACATCAACTACAAGAGCAAGCTATAAGTTTCACCCTTTTTGATAACTATCTGGGCATTCGATAAGAACATTCATAACTATTTAGTTGATTATGGAGCATCTACAACTATCATGCCTATGTCCATATGTCAAAATATTAGTTTGGATCCAAGCCCCTCAAAGAGAATAGTTTCACAATTGGACAAGATAATGGTCCCAGTTGGAGAATTGAAAAATGTGCACATTCAAGTATAATCTAATCCAAGAATACAAATAACCATTTATATTCTAGTGGTGGATATACCAAAAGTCTATGGTTTTCTGCTAAGTAGGGATTGGTCCAAACCTCTCATTGTATATTTCACTATATATTTTTTTTATATATGGTTGACATGGGAAGGAGTTGCAAATCAAATTAGAATTTAAAAAAAGCAAAGAATGAAATATCCCATTATAAATTACAAATTCAATAATAAAAAAGTAAAGTATGACTCACCCAACCTTGGTATTTATTCTTTTACTACTTAGAATCAAATGCAAAAGCTAGAACTTGAAGGTTCCAATCAGCTATGGATTTTATGCTTTAATTTTGCTAGATCCAAGAAAGGATCAGGCATGGGAATCAATTTGATAGATCCATAAGGTAAAAAAATCTTGAAAACATATAGATTGTAGTTCCTATACACTAACAATATATTTAATTATGAGGTTTTAGCTCTAGGAATACATTTTACACTTAAGAATAATGTCAAGTAAATATCAATATTTGGTGACTTAGAGTTAGTGGTTAATCAAGTAAAAAATAAGTACCAATGCAAGTTTTCTTATTTGAATAGATACAAACATAGAGCATGGGCCCTGATTGAAAGCTTTAAAGCTTTCGAAATAGTAGCACTTCTTAGAGATCAAAATAAAACGATTGATTTAATAGTAGCTAATTTTAATCTAGAGTCACTATAATAATCTAAGATAAATAAGTTCTTTATTGAATTGGTTCCTTCCACATTTATTCCAAATAATGTATAAAATTCCAAGTCTTTGATGATGACCATTAGATTATTTATTTTTAAACCAATTTAGGGGAATTCGAATCCTAAATCATCGATGACAAAGATATTAATCACCTTTACCAAGATGAATCAGATAAATAAGGTGTTTTTTGTCTCAAAAATAATTAAATTCTAGCTAGATTGGTCTCCTTGGAAAGACTATTTGACATAGATACTTAGGCATAATATCTAAGATAGCCAAAATTCAATGAATCAAGCTTTAAAAAACAAAATCTAGGAGATGAGTATATCCTATGTTATGTGAATATCGGTCTTAACTACACCTTAGAGGAGAGATAATGAGTGAAGGATTTAATTTATAGATATACAGATGCCATTGCTTAGAAATATAAAGATCTAAAAGTTTATGATCCTCAGGTCATTACTCACATGACTCCCTTGAAGCTAGATCACAAACCATTCAAATAGAGCCAAATAACAATCAATCTTATTTTAGATCCTCTCATTCAAAGAGAAATGGAGAATATTTTAAATGCAAAAATCATCTTCTTAGTCTAACATTATACCTAGGTGGCCAATTTGGTCCTAGTAAGAAATAAGAATGGTGAGATCAGATTATGTGTGAACTTTAAAAATCTGAACAAGGCTTCTAAAAAATAGAATTATCCCCTGCCTTCTTTCGATGACGTCATACAAATAGTCAGTGGTTCTAAAATGATGTCTTTCCTGGATGGATTTTTAGGCTAAAATTAGGTATTGGTGCGATCTAAGGATAGAATAAAGATGGTTTTCACCATGAAGTGGAAAACTTATGCATATAAGAGGATTCCATTCAAACTAATAAATGTAAGAACAACCTTTCAACATGACATGGATCATGCTTTCAAAGGATTGATAGGAAAATGCATAATCATCTACATGGATGATTTTACAATATTTTCAAAGAATTGGGAGGACCACATAAGTCACATACAGTCCATATTCTAAATATTTAGAAGGTTTTTTATTTCATTAAACCTAAATAAAATCATATTTAGAGTGAATGGAGGTAAGATTTTAGGGCACATCATCACCAAGGATGGGATCACCATTGATCTAGACAAAATCTAGGTGATTTTGAAAATCTAGCCACCAAAAATCAAGAAGGAGCTCAAATCATTCTTTAGAAAGATTAAATTTGTAAGGAAGTTCATCTCAAGATTTGTAGAGATCATTAGACCCATAAATGCCATGTTCAAGGAAGATGCCAAAATAGAGTGGACAATTGAAGCCCAAAAGACCTTATACGATATTAAAGACACAATATCATAAGATTTAGTACTAATCAATCTAGATTTTAATAAATATTTCTACCTATACTCATTCACTTCAGAGCATTTGATTACTTTTGTCATCATGCAGAAGAAGGATGAGACTAAAAATACAATCACATTTTTTAGCATTAACTTGAAAGATACATAACTCAGGTACTCTATGATTGAAAAATAGATGTTTTCCCTTGTTAAAGCAATGAATAAGTTTTAGCACTACATTTTGAGAAATAAAGTCATTGACATCATGCTTGATCATGCTATCAAGCTCACCTTGTAATAGAATGAGCTAGGAGAATGATGAGGCAAATGGATGGCCAAGATGCAATAATTTGACATAGATATCAAGCATGTAAATATCATTTGAGAGCAAGGCATTGTTTAGCTGATGATTGAACTAGATCCATGCATCATAGTTGAAGAGGTATGTGAAGCTCAAGTATCTAAAGGAAAATGGTATACAGATATAATACAATATTTATTTACAGGAACTTATTCCCAAAGTCTTAATAGAGAGAGAAGGAGAGATTTGAGTCTCAACGATGATCATTACATGAATAAGAAGGGATTTATCTATAGAATAAATTATGAAAGTATTTATCTCAGATATGTATCTATAGAGGAAGTTAAAGAAATATTAGAGAACTTGCATCAAAATATAGGTAGTGGTCATCCTTTTGGGATTACCATAGCCCATAAGATCTTAAGAATGGGCTACTACTAACCAATGATTTTCAAATATGCTCATGCTCATGTGAGAACATGCCATGAATGTCAAGCTCTATCTAAGAGAGAAGTATATGCAATAATACCTTTATTGTCAATTGTTGAAGGAAGGCCATTATCCTAATGGGGTTTAGACTTCATTGGCATCATCAATGCAAATTCCTCAGTAGGCCATAAGTTTTTGCTTACTACTATGGATTATTACACCAGATGGATCGAGGTCATAACCACAAAGAATTGTAGAGCACATGATGTGATTTGATTTTTGGAGGAACATATAACAACCATATTTGGCATGCCTATTTCTCTATTTTGTGACAATGGACTAAATTTTATATTATCAAAATTCAATGAATGAGCATATGATAACTAGATCATCATCAAGTCAGCTTCTAACCATTACTATCAGGGAAATGGATTAGAAAAATCAATGAACAACAATATGATCGAAGCAATCGATAAGTCAGCTAGAGATAAGCCTAAGGACTGGCGCAATTTATTAAAGTATGCTCTTTAGTTAGATTAAACTAAATACAAATAAGCCTTTAAATATTCACCCTACCTACTAGTGTCTGAATGCAAGCCTATGTTCCCAATTATGCTAAAGCTACCCACTTATTAGTTTATGTAGGACTACATGTAACTGAGTGATATAGCATAATCAAGGTTTTTAGACATTATATAAATGGAATATTAAATGACTAAATCCTTTTAGACATTCAAAAAACACTAGAGGATGTGGTCAAGAGGTGGTTTGATAAGAGAGCAAAAGTCAAAACATTTAAGATTTCAGATCTAGTGTTACTTTGGGATAAAGCCCATGAGAATAAAGGACAACATGATAATATTTCCCCACTATGGATTAGACTATAATAGATTTTATATATCATGGGCAATAATGTATTTTTTTAAGGACCTCTAAGGTAATGAGATTACATATTTAGTCAACAGATAGTTTCTAAAAAGCTACTTTAGGGTTGTACTATGGACTAATGTTATTGAGTAATGATGGATAGATGAATGTAGTTGTAAGAATAGATTAGATTTCCTCATTTTTAAAAATAGTTCCTTACTTTCATAGACTAGTTTCCTAATTTCTATATTAATCTTTCCTACTTTCAATATTTTGTTTTCTAGACTAGATTTCAATGCTTTCTTAGATTAGTTTAAGTGCTTTCGTAGATTAGTTGTTATTTGATTTCTATGATGATTGGAATCATGTTTTCTCTAACTATAACCAAGTTAAAATACAAATCAATTAAGCTCATGACTTGTGGAAAAGGGGAGAATTAAAATCTTGACACTTTGGGACTAGTTTATAGATTAGGTGTATTTGTATGTTTTTGAGTCTTTAGGATGAAGGTAGGTAATCACGAATTATTATGAATAGTGTCATGATTAAATACTTTTACCAAGCATGTGGAAGTTTCTCTCAAAGTACTTCATACAAATTTAGTTTTTATTTTTATTTTATTAGATCAAATGTACTTATCACATTGAAAACCTATTAGAAATGATAATTCTGGGAATATATGTAGCTAGCAGGAATGTTCTAGTAATGATTTATTTTATAATTATACCAACTCATTGGGGTTATAGCTCTTCTTTTTTCCATTCAAGAATAAAAGAAAAATAAAAGAAAATACCAATGAATTCAAGAGAGAAAAATGAAAACTAAATAAAACCAAAAGGCTCACATTATGAAATAAGGGCAATGTACCACACATTGTGATCAAAAGAAAATAATGGAATGAGAAGAGAAGGAGCCCAAGGTATCTTTATCGATTATATGGATGCCTAGATAGAAGCAGAGCAATGCCTAAGCTTCCTTTACTTTTTGAGATTTAATAGATACTAGAACTAAACCTATAACCCTATCAAAGCCTTTTAAAAACTCATCACAATAGGGGTTAAGTAAACTACACATTTTGACATACACATATCTAATTAATTATAAATTAAGTATATTGTGTGAATTAGCTTAGGAGTCTCTTTCACATTTCTAATTTAAGTATTCTTCTATGGTATACTTCATGGTTGATTTAGGATTACAAACTAGAGTTTTGGGTTCTTGAATACTTAGGAGTATTCCCCCTATAAGTCTCCATTTATTATACCTAACACCCCACTTTTTCCATAAGGAAATAAGGACCCACTTTTTTAGATTATTTTTTTGATTCTGAGCACCCTCTTCTATATTTTTATGAAAATTATGGGAAACAATCATGATTTGTCCTTTTATACTTTAGAAATTAGCATTGGTATTATGTTTTCATAGACTAAATTTCTTTAGGAGTCTTTATTGAGCTTTATGTTTTGGGATTTTATATTTTGAACTTTCATTTTGCATGAATTGGTCTTTGGGTTTATTCTTGCAGAATTTTTTTTATGGGATTTTCTCTTCATAGAATTTTCGCCACAACAATTCTACCAAAATGATTTCCCCAAACCAAATTTGTTCTTGTGGGAAATCTTTCCAATACACTTTTCATAAAAGAATCACCCTTTGACCCCTTTGAACCTACCCTTTGGGATTTGTGTAGCGTACCCTTTAGCATTTTGGAATTAACATTTGGCATTTTTAAATTACCTTTTTTGCCTTGCCAATATACCCTTTAGGATTTGTGTAAAGTTTCCTTTAGCCTTTTTGTTATGGCCATTTTTATCAACATAATTCCTTCAGGACTTTTGTAGTTTCCCTTTTGGCCCTTCCACATATATTCTTTGGGACCTTTGTCCCACACCTTTTCCCTTTTAACCTTTTTTAAATTCCTTCAGACATTTTCTCTAAGAGAATTGACCCTTTCGGAGAATTATTGTGGACATTTTATTCAAAATAATTCCCTCGATGGAATTCCTTTAAAACTTTTGAAATGACCCTTTGCCTCTAACTTACCCTTTAGAATTTTTGTCAAGGACACACCCTTCAAACTTCCTAAAAACACCCTTCAACCTTTTTGAAAGTGCCATTTAGGAATTTTGTGGTTACCCTTTGAGAAAATTTTAAGGAACCTTTCCCATCAAAATTTACCCTATGAAGTAGACCCTTAGCGAATTTTTACCACAAAGTAAACCCTTCAAGCCCTTTTGACCATGCCCTTTAATACTTTTGTCTTAATCTTTTTTTGTGCTACAATCCTACCCTTAGGGACTTTTCCAACTATTATCAGGTCCAGATTGTAGAAGAGGATAAACCAAAGACCACATTTACAACTAAATGGTGTTCACTCTCCTATAATATGATGTCTTTTAGTTTGAAAAATGCTCTATCTATGTTCTCACATATTATGGTAAAATATTTTAAGTATTTTATTCATAAATTATTTCAAGCATACATGATTATTAGACCATCTATGGTTTAGCGCATGATCATTGTGTTAATATTCACTTCATTCTTGAGTGTTGCCATTAACTTCATATTTATTTGAATATGAAGAAGTGTTTCCATTAACTTCAAAAGACTCTTCTCAAAACATGGTGGGTAACACACAAGTGTATCAAAATCCAAACCTAGTTTAGTTGAATGTACCAAGAAGTAATTCACAATAGGTTCTTCCTAAAAATATTATGATTAGTTCACAATAGTAGGGGAGGGAACATATAGCTCAAAAACACAACATACAACCACTCCCCCTCAACCAACTGCTTCCTCAAGCACACTGCAGGGGCAAGTAACCAAGCACATACCAATACTCCACCCCAACAAGTGGTGACCAATGTTCTTAAACAACATACACATGAATATTTTGCAAGAATAAGTGGTAGGTCCTTTAGAAAAAACATTATACATAAATCTAATTATAAAAATAATTAAGTTTGCATAAACAAATGATATCTATCTAATCTATAACCTTACTATGTTATTAATTCAAACTAAGAAATTGAGCCAAAATTTAAATCTAAAATCTGAATCAAACATAATAAGAATTAAAGTGAAGATCTAAGTTATAAAAGCCATAATAGATAATGAGATTTAAAATAAATATAAAATCATAAATGAATTAACTTCCAACTTAGGAATTAATTCATTCCATTTCTACACATCTTCTTCATATTTTATTTTATTTTTATTTTCTTGATCATATTTTGATTGGATTTTAAAACATATAGCCATCATTTAAATAAGATTAGTGATACCTTATTGTAAAATTTTCTTGGTCCACTCTTTTGTTACTTTACCCATTTGACCAATATCCTTCACAACATTAAGGAAATGTGTATAAAGTTTGAATCTTTACATATTAAATGTATTCAAAATGAGCAAAACCCCTTAAGTTTTGGTGTTACATTATTCAAAGTTTAAAATGATAAGAAATACACATAAAGTTTAAATTTTTACATGTTAAATGTATTAGAAATGAGCAAAACCACCTAAGTTTTGGTGTTACATTATTCAAAGTTCAAAATTATAAGAAACACACATAAAATTTGAATCTTTACATGTTAAATGTGTTCAAAATAATAAAAACCAATTATATTTTGGTGTTATATTACTCAAAATTTAAAATTTTAAGAAACGTGTCTAAAGTCTTAATCTTTGCATGTTAAAAATATTGAAAATGAGAAAATCTATATAAGTTTTGGTCTTATGTTATTAAAAGTTCAAAATTATAAGAAATGTGCATAAAGTTTGAATCTTTACATGTTAAACGTGTTCGAAACAACCAATTCCTTTGGACTTTGTGTTTTGAACATTTTTTTTGACATAAAAGTCTCTAAATAATTCCCTCAAAGGACATATGCCCTTTGGAATTTCTAAACCAACCCTTCAAAGATTTTTAAGATGGCCCTTTAGCCTTTTTTGAAGTGACCACTTACCCTTCAGACATTATTAAAATGACACTTCCACCCTTTTTAAAGTGGCCACTTACCCTTCAATACTTTTATCCTGGGTTTTTTTTCCAACCAATTCCTTTGGGACTTTTGTCTTGGGCCTTTTTTCCTCTAGACAATTTATTCAAACATTTTATCTAAAACATCATACCCTTCGAACCTCTTTGTGACCACCCCTTCTAGAAATTCCTTTGAAAATTTTTTCTGAGAGAAAAGACCCTTTGGGAGAATTATTTTGAGCATTTTTTTCAAAATAATTCCCTCACATAAAAGTCCTAAAACACTTTCCCAACAAAAATCCTGCAATAATTTACTCGAAGAAAATACCATATTATCAAGTAGCACCCTTTCTTAGAAATAATTTCATTATCTTGAGATTAATTTAATATTATTAACCCAAGTCCAAATCATCTTTTTAATAATACTAACACCTTAGACTAGAATATTTGTGTAGGGTCCTTTATACATATTTTCCAAAGTATTATGCTAAGTCATTTTTTGCTTATGTTTACAAGAGCAGGGAATCCCAAAGAAATGACACATGTCGAGATGATAAGATTACATCTGATAGTCACATGATGTAATTTTATAGTCATGAGGACATCATTTGACAGTCATGAGGATGTCATTTGATAGTCATACAAATGTCAAATTTAACCTCATAAATGGTTAATTTATGGAATTAAATTTGATAGTGGCATGGATGCCATTTGATAGTTGTGAGGATGTCAGTTGATGATCATGTGAACATGAAATTTAAACTCATAAAGTATCTATTGGATTCAAATGAAGTTCCTATAGTGTGCATCTATTCAGGCCCATTCGATTAAATGATGTGAGAGTGAGTTGAAATGTTGAAGCTTCATGAGAGTGATAAGTGTCACCATCATGGGAGCATAGTGCATAGGTCCAACAACCCATGAGAAGAAGTAGGGAACCTAGTACATGGATCCAATAAACCTCATTAAAATAGTACATAAGGATTGACACTATGAGATCAACATGTACTTTTCAAAGGTCCTAAAACCAATGAAGGACAACCAAGTGGCATGAATCATTCAAAGCACATAGAGGCCTTGTAGAGATACCAAGTGGCACTCTTACATTAAATCATGCAAGAGATTGATGGTGTGAGTCCTAGGTGAACTTTTCAAAGATCCTAAACTTAATTAGGTGTTAACACATGTAACATTTCAAAAGCTAGTAGGGAATTATGAGAAGAATACTTAGATCTTTGTACACTCAAGCTATATCTATTGACAAATATTGGGACTCATAGTTAAGACAAGGAGTATGAACATGTATGTCTTAATATGAATGGAGAATATAAAAATTGAATATCTAGACTCAAAAAAAGACATTAAAAAGTGATGCATATTTGATTTCCATTTGAAGGCAGATAATCTGAAAGATCAATAGGTTTTTCTCACAACGTATAAAAGGAGGCATGTGTAGATTTGGTAAACAATGCATCTATTTCTAGTTTTCATATAGTTTTATCTATAATTTTAGAAAAAATCCCCTATATTTATACACATGCACATGTTGCATAACTCTGACAAAGGCTATTTTAAATGGATATCTATAAGTAAACTTTTATATAGTTTTAGACCACAGTTAGAACTACATGTTTTAACTATCACATGTAATGACCTTTTATAAACTTAGAGGATGAGGTGACCCCTTCCCCAAGTCTATATAAATAATTTCAATCCAACTTGGATTTTTATGAGAGAAATTTTTAATACAAGATAAACATTAGTTTCTATCATCAACGAATGTGTTTATGTATTTTCTTTCCAATTTATGTATAATTAGTTATTTTCTTTGGTTTTATGTTTCAACAATATTTAGTGTGAAAAAGTTTCAAATGGATTCTTGATTATTTTGATTGATGTACTAATTTTTAGGTGTGCAATAGCTAGTGAAAGATTGGTAAATATATTAGCTAAAATAGTCAAGTTTAAATTGATTCATAATTTTGATCATGCATGAGTGTTATCTTGGATGTAGTTTTCTTTGTGTGTGTAATATCTACCTTAGATACTTCACTAACCTGACCCATAATCTCTTAATTAAGGATATGCAAAAACTAACCTAATAGGAACAACCTTTGTCTGAGCTTGTGAATTTATTACATCATTATTTCCTTAGACTTCTTAGCTATTTTTGACTGTGTGTGTGTGCAATTGCTGCTAGTAATAGACATAGGTTCTAAGAGAACTTATACTTTTAGAAACCAACCAAGGGAGCAGTTATTAAAAACCATAGAATCTTTCATTTTTGCCTTACCCTTCACTCCTTTTTCTAGTTTGTTTTGATATCTATGCGCTCTAGATTATCAACCAGCCACCTATAAAACTAACATAAATATTCACTACCCTTATTAGGAACCACACTTCCATCCAAAAACCTTTTGAAAAACATGTATACCCTACCCACTATTCCATCAATAAGTTGAAATAAATTACATAACTAAAACTCATGCCCTAGAGTGGATTATACCTCCATTGAGATCTTAAAACATTAGAGGGTACCTCATTATGGCTATGGTGTACATAAAACCCACACCAATAAAATATTCCCTATTTGCTTTTAGCTTAGAATAATACCATGCTAAAAAAACCTAGTACCTCCTTAGCAGCTACATGTAAGTTCATTTCTCAACTACACTTACATGAGTACCCAACCAAACCTTTCTTTACTTCTCGTGAGAAGCCAAGTTTAACTCAGTAATGTCTTTTGAAATAAATGAATCTTAAGACATGATTCTATTAGATCCATCAAAATATGCTTCCAAACTTACCAATCCCCTTGGGATCATGTTTGTATTCAACTAAATGATGTCATTCCAAAACAGGGTTTCTTTTTCATCACAAACCTAAACCATAGATTCCAAGTCTATGAGTTGATCATGGAATTCATGCTCAAAATTTAGAAACCTCCTAATCTGGTCATCATCATCAAAGACCTAGAAATGATGAACATTGTCTGGAATTGAATTCTTAACAAGAACTTCCACTTGATACTAATAATGAGGGCTCATATATGCTATATCAAACTAAGTGCCTAACCCTATAATTTTGTCAACTTATTCATTAAAACTTCTATAATGATAACAAATGTTGAATGCATTAAAAAATTCAAGTAAATCCCAAACAATATTTTTACATTATTTCAACCTTTTATTCATAATGTCATAAGCATTACAAATTTTCTTAACCGCTAACTTAGAATTGTCCTTAATAATCAAACTTTGAATTACATATTCATAGGCAATCTTTAAACCAAGCAAGAGTGCTTCATACTTAGTAGTATTATTCATGCACTCAAAGGATATCTAAAAATAAAACATGAAACATTTACCATTGGGGACATAGAAGATAACCCCAAATCCATTTCCAAGATTGGAACAAGCCCCATCAAATCACATCTTCCAAACTACATCTTCTTTGTTAGGTTCAACATTAAGAATAATAGTTTATTCACTAGTATCAACATTCTTAACAAAGTTGCCAAGTTTAACATCTATGTATAATAATTCATTAAGAGCACATTTTGGATCTTCAATCACATATAACATCTTCAACTCTCTATAAAGTCTGACCATCTTACTCTCCAACATAATAGTGGCATAGGAAATGTCCATCTTTACACTTCCACCCATGCTAGTAGCCCATTTTTGTGATATCAACATCCCCCACTTAGGTGGGTAGTCTAAAACTACCACATCCATATTCAGATACTTACTAGGATGAACTACCAACTATACAACTAATCACATGACTTGCCTAATAATTAGAACTTTTCATGAATCCATGACATAAAACTTGCCTAAATATGATGTACTATTCACCCCAAGACCATTTAGGAAATCTAGTGGCATCACATTATAAGAAGATCTAGAATCAAACATACAATTATGGACAATCAAGCCATTGATCAATAGGGTTGTATAAAATGGATCCACATTTAGTTGAATCTCTGCTAATTCAGTTCCTAAATAAACCTCCAAAGTAGGTTCAACAACCTCTTTTGATTCTGTATCTTCTTTCAACGGTACTTGGGGTAACTCAATTTCATTCATATCAGACCTCTCACCAAATTCCAAGTATTCAAAATCCCTCTTTCTATGTTTAGGTATTTGTAATAATTTAACAAGTGACATGGTGATTTTTATTTGACTCAATACTTGGGGCATGTCACACACACTAAACTAAGGATGAGGCATATTTGGTGGAAGGGTAATAACACCTTTATCTAGGATGCAATCACTTAATGTCTAAATTAGAGTAAGTTGGGATAGATTAACACTCTTTTTAATAGTCTTCAGGGGTGGATTTGTCTTAACATCACCTACACCCTTAGGAATGCTTGACAAGATGGGTGTTATATTGCTCTCAGTAGGAGCACCTCTAGGCTTAACATCCTAAGACATAGGTACTATCTTGGAAGATTATATGATTGCAGTAACATTTTTTACTTCCTATTTTGCATTTCTTACCTTTGGATTTGTAGGGGCAGTGT
This sequence comes from Torreya grandis, assembly GCA_037957365.1. Taxonomy (NCBI): domain Eukaryota; kingdom Viridiplantae; phylum Streptophyta; class Pinopsida; order Cupressales; family Taxaceae; genus Torreya; species Torreya grandis. The sequence goes on along the minus strand of JARHVA010001235.1, from coordinate 3,101,652 downwards.
CTTGAGCAATAGCACCTTGTTGCCTACTTATCAAGTAATAGTCATTCTTTTAGGTAGCTACTATATTAATTAATAGCTACCCACCCTTAACTAATGGAATTCCCCCATTATATTTCTTAATCATCATAGAGTGTAAGAGATTAAAATTATGAATGGGTAATTCATATGCCTATGCCACATTAACATCATAAGTAGATTTGTCTTAACATCACCTACACCCTTAGGAATGCTCAAAAAGATAGGTGTTCTATTACTCTTAATAGGAGCACCTCTAGGCTTAACATCCTAGGACATAGGTACTATCTTAGAAGATTATAGGATTGAAGTAGATTTTTTTCTTCCTTGTTTGCATTCCTTACCTTTGGATTTGTAGGGGAAGTGTCTTGAGCAACAACACTTAGTTGCCTACTTATCAATTAATATTCCTTCTTTTGGGTAGCTACTACATTAATTAATGGCTACGTACCCTTAACTAATGGAATTCCCCCATGATTTTTCTTAGTCATCATAGAGTGTAAGAGATTAAAATCTTGAATGGGTAATTCATATGCCTATACCATATTAACATCACAAGTAAAGTCAAAATTTAAGACACTCTCCATTTTGATCACACTCCAAAACTAATTGATCATAGTATCATTCAAAAATTTTGTGGAGTCATTTAATTTGCTTTGGGGAATTTGATAATCAAATACAAAAATCTCATATTTAGATGATGCATATTCAGGTTTATCTAAATCTTCATCAATTTATTTAGGAGTATTACATGGAGGATGTGGAAGGAAGCACTTTTCATACCAATAAATGTCTAAATTAGAATTTATAACATTTACCTTGGTATTTAAATGATTATACACCTCTTTTTTATCCCTGCTATTCTAGTTTCTATCTATTATTTCATAATGTGTAGGCATATTCCCTCTATCATTATCTCGATTATGGAAAGTAGGCCCACTTTGTGCTTGACTCAGATGTGGATCCCTCTCCTAGCTAGTAGACACATGAGGGACCCCATTTTTAGATTTATCTAACTTGCATGAAATTTCTTTGATAGTGAAGGCCAAAGTCTTAACATTCTCATCAAGGTTGGCTATCTTTATGGACTATGTCTTTTTTGGATTGACCAATTTCACATCAACCTACTTATTTGTGGGATTTCCCATAGACTTTATGTTTTTTTCAATTTCTATGGCCATATTGAATGCTAACCACACATTATTTGGAGACTTATTTCTCAAGTAGTACACATCCTTCTTATCAAATGCATTATAGTACTTTATCAAGCACATTGTATCATTAGGCCTGATATTCTTACGTAGTTGCATCATAGTTTTGTTGAACCTTGTATTGAAGTCCTACACACAATCATTAAGATTATTTTTGATGTTTTCAAAATCAACCAAAAAAACCTTAGATTAATCCTAGCACCATATTAAATTCTAAAAACATTCTACATCTCTTCCCATGAGTCAATACATCCAGCAGGAAGGGAATTGAACCATTCATGAGCATCTTCCTCAAGTGTGTGCACAAAAAACTTGATGCACACATCCTCATACTCAACCTTATAATATTAAATGATATTTTAAAAATTCCTTAGGTGTTGATCGCCACTCACTACATTATTCCCTTGGAACTTTGGGAGGCATTTCTTAGCTTCACTATAAACTTCATTAGGATAGCCTTCTATTTCATCGAAATCAATACGTATGAATCTAGGAACATTAAATGCAATATATTCATTCTTATCTTGGTATTTATGCATCATGATTGGTCTAATTAGAGGTTAAATAATAAATGGCAAAGGGATATGATGGGGTGAGTGAGGTAGACTTGGGATGGGATTCAGCTAGTTGAGATAGAGATGGGTAATACATAGGAATATAGTTTTCAAAATTGCTAAGAGAGTTATGATAGTCCAAAATAATGGGAATTTCAACAAAGATTTCAAGATTATCATAATCTTGAAAACCCTTAGATTCTAAAATTTTCTATTCAATAAACCTCCAAACTTATCCCCTTATTTTTTTAAGAATACTTAAGGGTGGAACAAGTTTATTAGATGGGTTACCTTTGAAAGATGATCTCAATCCTTTCAGATTTGTAAACAAGGAAATAATCAAAGCTAAAAGTTAGCAAATATATTCAAACTAGGCACCGATCTTCCTTAAAACTAGAAAATAAAGTCAGAGTCACCACTAGAATAAAACTTATAAAATATAATAGTTGAAAAAGTGTTGTGATACATGTTGAAATTAACTTGATGAAGTTTAACGATATAAAACATAGACACTAAAATTTATAAAATAATTTTCAAAAGGGAAAAAACACCTTTCAAAATGTAATGTTAATAATTATTTTCAATATACTCAACAAAAGTCAAATTATCAAACCTTAAAAATTATTGGTACATCCCTAGTGGAGTGTTGTAATGTTGATAACTAAGATGGTCAAATTAGTGTAGTAACAATAGAGAACTTTATGAGATGAAATAATTCAATCTATTTACAAGAGTCCTTGGCAACATAGGTAACCAAGACTTTAGTTTAGTCCCTGATAATGGTACAAGAAAGAATGTTTGTTCCTAGTTATACACCTCATACACTTTCCCTTGCACACTTGAAATAAAATGGAAAACAATGATGAAAAATCCACTAGTATGTCATTATAGCTAGGGAATAGTTTGACATCAAGATTAGATCAAATTCAAAAAATGACTAAGAGGCACCTACAAAAGGTATGGTCAGTTCTTTGCTACTTTTGGCTTTGCCTAAACCAATGTGGGAGGACCTATAGGGTAGCTTTCTCATATGGAGAAATTTTGTAATTCATCCTCCATGGGGATTTTTGGCATAGGGAACTAGAATGACTAGGGCATAACTAAGTTTGTACACTTCACCCATGAAGGGTTGTCACATGAAATACACAAATGCTATAAGTCATATAAAAACTACTAAAGATAGATAGGAATTATTACTGCAACATTCATTTTGAATAATTTTCAACTATAGGGGTTGAATAAAAGACTACAATGCTAGGATTTAAGACACAAACTATAAACACATTTTAGATATGCAAGATCTTATACATTTTCAAGGTAAACAACACTTATAGTATGTAATAGGGTATATTATTTGTAGGGTAAGATAGGGTAGGACAAGTTATATGATTAAAAAAATGGAGGGTGGCATGTTGGTGGCTTCCAAATAGTAGGGTATCTTGCAGTATTTCATGACAATATTCCTCCACAAAATTAAAAAAAAATCAAATGCAAGATAATGGCAAATACAATATGATCCCTAAGAGATTAGAAAATACACTAAAACAAATCTCTCAAATACTTTTCCCTATGTAATTCACTAAACTAGGGTACCCTAACAATTTATTCAATAACCTATCCTAAAGAAATGTAGAAAGAGTTTATAATCTAAATCTATGCTCAAAATGACAACCAGTAGTGAGCACAAACGTAAATTTTTAATTAGTAATTATTAAAAAACATGTTGATGCACTTCATCTACATGAAACAAAAAAGAACCAAAAGCATTTTCATTAACTTGAAAATAAATATTACACACATCAATAATTTAAAACACTATCATGGGGACAAGCATGGTGAGATTGCTCTTTTGACAAGGGAGACATAAGAATGCTCTCAAGGCTTTCTAATGTCTATAAAGTTGCAACTACCTTAGCAATGGAGACAAATTTTACATACATCAATTGATCCCAAAAATAATTTTGTATAACCTAGACTCAAATAAAATGGACACATAAAGCATCAACAAACAACAACTAGCACAATGGCTAACCAAAAAATCAACCCCTTAAATAGAGGATAATCCCTCTATTTATTCATTTTTAGATCTATAACTATGGGTCATAACTTGAAAAATTCCAAAACAAACTTTCAAGTCCACAAAGATGCTTCTAATTGGAAAAAATTTCCTTGCCATGCCTAAAATCTTCATCCATTTACAAGAAAATCATGGATCTCATTTCCTCTACAAATAATGATGAAGATTTGCAAAAACCTTATGATTTTAAGGTAAGAGATGACTTTCACACAATATGGAAGGATAACATTGATGGTAGAGGGCCAAAACAATTTTTACATTATGTGAAACTAGCTTGAGATGCCTTGGACCATTAGCTTTCATAGGTGGAACCTCTTGGACAATTTCCATTCCCTTTATGCATGCCATGGAGCAACTTGCCCTTACAATGATTTCCTAGGAATATTTTGGATTCATCACTCTTTGAATGATTTTAACTAGATTGGATCACCTTGGATTAGTTGTGAAGTACAAGAGTACCAATAAATGTTCTTATCATATAACCATGCCAGTCAAGACCTATGCGATGATGGTGGTAGTGATAGTGAGGGGATCCAACAATGGTTATAGAAGGAGGATATGTAGTTATTTTTCTATATAAATAAATATCATAACAACTACTAAGGTGATGGAGATAAATTTAGGTTATAGTGTGGTCGCATATATAGCCATAACCATAGGGATTGGAATAAGCACTACCACATGCATCACCATAGGGAAATATTATAGCATATCCTATGTTGAGTTGGTTAATTTTGAGGGGATACATAATATATTACAACATGCTCAAGTTATTCAACACAACCATTAAATATTTTTTTCACCATTGTGGAGCCATGCTTTATAAGAAGTACTTGGTGGTCTAGCATATGGAGATAGTTTTGGTAAGTTATCTATGTTTTGTTAAAATAATGAGAATATATAGATAGATATACATGACAGATAGATGTATTATTTTAGATATATACATGTGATATATAATGTATATTTGGTTTTATTTTTATAGATATTTCAATGGAAGAGGCTATATGGTTAGTCATGGTTGAGAGATCCCATCATGATATATTGGATGGAATGCTACCTATACATGATATAACATATATGATTAACACTATGAAACTATCAACACATGTTAATTTTAGTTTATTTGGATTGGTTAGTGAGGTATATCAACAATTTTAAATACTATCTAAGGTAATAGAGGTATCATTACCACTAGGAGTGTTTGATGGGGAGATATGATTGTGATAGTCATTAGATCAGGAGTGAGCTTCACATTTTGAGACAAGTAGATATATTTCATAGGTTTGGGGATAGATGGCCCATCTACAAGAATAGGTGGATATACTATAGTCAAAAATAGATCCACTTTAGCAAACTAGTCATAGAGGGAAGTCATATGATTATATAAATAATCTATCCTATCCACCATTCAATAGATGGGGTGGACCACATCTATAGAATTATTTTTGTGCCATGGCTATATCATCTTATATTATATCAAACAATTTTATCCATTTGTGTGTACACACACACACACACACACACACACACACACACACAATTTCTATGACTAATGGATTTAATGGATGTATATATTTTATTTCTATCACATGTTGATCTATATATACTATGGGAAAATGTATGATGTATGTGTTATTTTTTTCTATAAAATGTGAACAAATGCATGGTAAAAAAATGATAGATAAAAAAAAATTAAAAGAATAATTATGAGTAAATGAAAATGTGAAAACAAGTTTTAAAATATAACACATGTCAAAAGTGAGTAAAATGTAATGAAAATAAATATTAATATAAGATAGAAGACATGAAAGAATGTAAATAAGAAATATTGATGCAGGGTAAAACATAAACAAAGATATGTACAATAATAAATATCTATGTAAGGGGAGAACATAAACAAAAATGTACAAATAATAAATGTTAATGTAAACAAAGATATGCAAAAAAATATAATTAAATGAGAGAGATAAAAAATACATGAAAATATAAGTTAAAATAAGATTGATAAACCAAACTTAGGGTTTATGTTAGTTAATAATGTAGATGAGTATAGTTATTTTATGATAAAACATGGCACATAGTTTGTGTAGGATAAAATAATATTTTGTGAGCAAGACCTGGTCTTATCCAAGGTCTTACACTAAACTCACAAAGGGATAACCAAATCAAAATTGTTTAAAAGAGATAAGGGAATTTTATGAAGAATACGTAGTCCTATCCAAGGTATTACACTAAAAATTATAAAAGGGAGAACCAAATAGGTATGATCAATTATGAATCAATATGCATCAAGGGAAATATTGGGTAGGATATTATGTAAAAGGGAGTGAAAATCATTACATAATCATTGTAGTAATCCTTAGCAGAAATGAGACATACTAAGAAAATGTGAAAGCACTAAGTTTTTGTTTAGACAAAAAAGACTTAAGATACTGTTACTAGTAGTCATAAATTTTATAACTAATGGGTGAATTACCTAGATAATTTCATGAAGGTTATTTATATATAAAAATTAAAACGTGCCTACCTTCCCATGATGTGTTCTGATTTTCTTAGGACCCATTATGGAGTTGTCAGTCTACTTTGAAGACTGGTTACTTATGCGAGAAGATAGGTGGCACTATATATATTTGAAAGTATAAGACCTCCTACCATAGTCTAATATCATACCACACCTCAATGGACCTCGATTCTATTGGGATGCCAACTATGAATTTTAAGATTCAACTATAATAAAATATGTGCCAAATAAGAATCATGCATGTTGGCATCAATTTGATTGTTGATGATTTGTTTTTGCCTTTTGATCATTGGTTTTTTTTTTAATTATTAGTTTTTTTCAACTTTTATGGATTTATTTAATTCATCTTCTAATGGATTTGGAAGAACCACAGCATGAGTGATATAGGTGATAAATTCATTGAATCTTATGCTTTGGTTACAAAAGAGAATTACTTAAATTTGATGTCAACTTCAATATGCTTAGAATTTTCCATAAATAGGTATTCAATATCAATAATAATTGTATGTGTGTTTAATATGAGGGAGATGTATGGAAGAAATAGGGATCATGATAGACCCATGTAATAAATGGTGCAATGATGAATATGATTTGTAGTTGATCATAAGAAAAATAGGATAGTGTAAGGTATGGTCTGACAACCATATCACATAAATAACTATAATATTCAATAGGTGACCTAACATAAACATCCATGTAAGTAAAAATCATCCCAAGATAGGGGAAATTGGTGTGAATATTAAAATAAATTTAGAAAATATTTAGAAAAATTAAAGCAATTATGAATATGTGTAAGATAAATTTCATCATTATAATGATGCATTATAAATTTATAATTAAAATAACAAGGCCAAATCATATGAAAATATGAATAATAATGTTAGAGACAAAACCGTGTTCATAAGTACTAGTATATTTTATGAAATACATCATTGATATCATCAAAAACATCTTGGCGTAACTTGAGTCTAAATTTAATCAAAGTCTCATCTATCTTCATAAAGATTCATGTGTGGACTTATTGATGCACTATCATTATGGAAGAAGTAGGCATTTTAGAAGAAAAAATGTGCATATGACATCTCTTATGAAAGCTAGTTGATGTGAGGAACTAGTGTTACAATGTGATGGAAAACATTTGATCTCTAAGATGATGAATGGGGTGGGGAATGTTTATCCTTTACCCATGAACAACCCTATGTATGATATTGAGAATGTGATGGTATATGACATGTAAAATCATGGAAATTATATTTTAGGAATCTACACATGTTTATATGATGTGTAACATACTAATGCCAAAAATAATAAACCTATACATATTTAGAGATTTAATATAGAAGTTTTTTTGAAATATTATGTTATTATGAGCATATTATGTCTTGTATGGACAAATAACATTGATGTATTTATGAATTTTAGATAATGAGTAGATGAATGCATGTTTGTTCCATGAAAACAATAACTCTATGTATGAGTATCTGACTATGGATATCTAATATCTATAGTAAGAGTGGATCTTGAAGCTTATTTTTGTGCTAGGAATATTTGATGTTCTCAAAAATCCTTTTAGACCAATGACTAGTAACCTTATATAACTCACAATATGGATGATCTACCAATCATTTGGGTAGAGGATCAAATGACTATTTCAAATAGTTTAGACTTATGCCCCTAAATTGGATGGGAGATAATCATTGACAATGAATAGTTTTTGGATTCTATGTAAGTTTCACACGAAGAGTATGGCAATAAATTAGATTTATTCCCCATTTATTAGATTAGAGAGAATTTAAAATTATAAAATTTTGAATAATGTAGGTCTATTATTGATATTTATTTTTTATTTGGATTATAGATAAGTCCAAATTATTTGAAGTAGACCATATAAAACTTAGGCAAAGTTAATATACCATCACCATTAGTAGGACAACTTGACATAGAATCTAGACTAGGATCGATAATTGTGAAATAAGATATCAATGTGGGTTGGTGTATTATAACCAATATATAAATAGGGATCATGCTTGAAATATTATAAAATATAGTGAACTAATATGGTCCCATCATGGTGGGATCAAGAAACATACTCTAAAAAAGGGTCAACAATGACTAGGTGATAATTAGTGTGTGTGTGCCCCGTCTCAAACCTATGACCATCAAATGAAGAAGAGATAATGTTAGGTGAAGTAGAAGGAGAATTAAATACATCAATATAACTAATATTATGAAAATAATGTTGTAAATAAGAATGATATCTATGTATGTTTACATGTTTATCTTGAACAAAACCAACTAGAAAGGGGTCATCTAATGAATATCCATCATCATAATTAGGAGTATGAAGATCAATAATACAAGCATTGATGATATTATCAATCTAATAAGAATGAGGAATGGATTTTTTAGTCTTTATTATGGTAACACAAATCTAATAAATTGTATTTTGATGAGATCGAGGTCATAAAGAATGGAAATTGAGTAATTATCTATGAAGGGATATTGGAAATTTTGATTTTCAAATTGATCTCCTCTAATTTATCATCATCATAATCTACTAGGTTAGGAGGTATATTTCACACAAGTATGGGGTAACAATTTTAACCTCTATTAGAGTTGATAATATAATTAAATCATTGTGATTCATGAAAATTAATGTTAGGTAAAGGTTCAGGGGTGGGTCTTTTGAAAATACTACATTCTTAGAATTTTTCAAAATACCAAAGATTCATGTCTTCATGAATATTTTATTTAACATTATTGTAAGGGAACTTGACACATTGGCATGTTTATAAGGATATAGTTCCCATGTGATTTATCCAATTTTTATTGATTAATATGTTATATGATAATGGAAAATTAAAGATCTTGACTTTAATATGAATAGTGATATGAGAATGGTGATAAGAATCCAAACACACCCTAGAGGAGGCATTTGTCTTTGATCATAGCCTTGACACATATCTTAGGTAGATTTAATATTGCATTCATAGTACCCAAATTTTTTAATAAATTTAAGGGATGTAACACAAGTTCCATAATCTTCATCAATCAAAGCACACTTGACTTGGATATCACCAAGTTAGAAATTGATGAATAATGGAGGATTGTTTGCATAAAAATTTGAGTGATAGATAAGTATCTATATTTTTTCAATTTGTATAGACATTTATTATCATTATTTAAAAATACTATCTTTAAACTTTTTGGTTCCCAGTTGTACACCTCTTATGCTTAGCCTTTCACATTAGAAAAAAATGGCAAATAAAGATGAAAAACCTACTAGTATGTCATTGTAGCTAGGGGAATGTTTGGAATCTAGAAAGAAATGGATAGAGAAAATGACTAAGATACATTGACAAAGGGTATAGTTAGTTCCATCTTACTTTTGGATCTATTTGAACCAAGGTGAGAGGACTCATGGGGTAGCTTGCTCACATGGAGTGATTCTGTAATTCAACCTCCATGGGGATTATTCTCACAAGGGCACACAAATTAAACTAGGGCACAACCAAACTTATTTAATCCACCTGGGAAGGTTTGTCACATGGAATTAAAAACACTCTAGATCACATACAAACTACTAAACATAGATAAAAAAGTGATTGCAATCTTCATTCTAGAGAATTTTCAACAATAAAAGGGTGAATGGAAGATTGTAGTTTTGGGTCTTTAAAGCAAAAACTACAAACACATTTTAAGTATGTAATATTTTATGTATATATAGGTAAAATACCACTTATAGTATGAAAAGTGTGTGTTATATATAGGGTAGGATAGTTTGGTAGTAATAGAAAGGGGTGGTGTGCTGGTGGTTTCAAACAGTAGGGTTTCTTTCAACATACATGACATCACTTATTGAAAAGATGTAGGAAAACTAAAATTCAAGCCATGGATATACAAGGATAAATTTTCATCCATTAGTGCCAATACAATGCATATTCCAAAATTATCCCTAAAACCATAGAACATACACTAAAACTAGAATCCCAAATACTTTCTCCTGCTAAATTCATTAACCCAGGGTGCCCTAATGAGGTATTCAACAAAATATTTCCAAATATCTATGCAAAAAGGGGTTTATAACATATATATATGCCTAAGATGACAACCATACATAATCACAAATATATATATCAAACCAACATAGAATGTGAAATATCTCATTACATTTTATTAATAGGATACAAGAAAGAACCACAAGAATTTTCTATTAACTTTAAAGAAAATATTACATACACCAATGCTTCAAAATGCTTCCATTGGGATAAGCATGGTGGATTTTCTCCATGTTGGATATGAAATACATATAGATATGCTCTCAGAGCTTACTAATGGTTGTACATCTATAACCACTTTAACAAGAGAGGCAAAATACACATAGTAGTGATCCCAAAATCTTAAAAAGCCTAAACTTGGAGATAAAAACAAAGACCAACCATAGCTAAAATAATAAACAATGCAATGGCTAACCAACCTCTTGAATATAAGTTAAGCATTCTATTTATACATTTTCAATCCTTTTTTCAATTATGGGGTTGTGGGTCAAAATTTACAAAATTACAAAATAAACTTTCATGTCCACCAAGATGCTTCAAGCTAGAATATGCCCTTTGCCATGCCTAAGATCTTGATCCATTTGCAAGAAAAATCAGTGTTCTAGCTACCTCAAAAAATAATGATGAAGATGTGAAACAAACCATCAATCCCTTAGTTGGAAATTCTTTCAAATGAGTTAGAAGGAGAATATTCATGGTGGAAGAAAACTAAACCATTTATATTTATGTGGAACTACCTAAAGATGCCTTGGACCACTTTGCATGCCATGGAATAACCTACTCTTGCAATGATTTCTTGTGAATAATATAAATCCATGGCTATTCAAATAATATTTATATGAGTGGCCCACTTTGGATTTACAAACTTATAATTTCCTTGCATTGAAGATATTTTTATCTTTATAGGAAATTTTGGTACTTTTTACAAATTTATCTTTTCATAATTTTCTAGATTGGTGTCAATGGTGAAAGTTCCACTAATTTTATTACATAAGGTCCTTAAATATGATGTGTATGCCTATGTGGCATCACCATGTCACTCTATTCATTGACTCAAAATGTGGATCCTTATCATGATGAACATTATCATGCCACTTGGGAGCACAGTGAGCTCTCAGTGTTCATTTGGAATTATATTTTATTGTTATCCATTAGATCTCCATCAAGACCCCCCCATGATCATTACACTTGGATAATCCATGGGATTTATTTCATCTTACACAGTCACTCTCTACTAGGCTAGCTCTTTTCCACCATATGATAGTTACATGTTCATTCTTGGCTTTGCTAAAAATTTCACTCTACCATAGCTTAAATTTGATGTCTACACACCCATAATTTGACATCTAGATGAACATATTTGATGGGTGTATGACCCTTAAATGTTAATCCCCAATGGATCTCTACCATGAATTAAATCTAACATCTACATGAATGTCTTTGATGGGAACATTATCATAAAATTTAAGCCCTAATCGATAATTACTATGGATTAAATTTGACATCATCATACCCATTAGTTAATGTCTATGTAAACATATTTAAATTTAGTGTGACCATAAAATTTAAACCCTAATGAATAATAAATGAGATTAATATTGATGCCTATATGACCATTAATGATGTCCATGCAACCATCAAAATACTTGTTTAACTTTTTGAAATATTGCATCTTGAGTTAGAAAAAATATGAAGGCACCAAACTTGTAAGAGATGTTCATGGTGTGAATAAAATCATTTTCATATAAATACTTTGGCCTAAGATTATTTTTGAAAAAAATTATAAAAATACATAAGTGAACTAAACCATTTATTTATACGTGACATGAAAAATGGCTTGGTCTAGCTAGACTTATGTTATGAACTTTTTTATATCCTTGAAAGATTTAATGATCCTCTAAATCTTGTACCAACTTGTCCATGAATTCAAAATTCTTAGATTGCATGAAACCTACTAGGATACTTCTCTCCTTTGACTGCATGCTGAATGGTAGGTAGAGGACAATAGATTAAACTAAAATCTCTAAGTAAAAATGCTCTAAAAAACTATATATAGGAAAAATCCTAAACAAAAAAAATCTTGAATATAAGAAACCCAATAAAAAAGATTAAATTAAATAATTTTTGAAAGCTTGATCTTGAAATTCTTTGGATAAAATGTTTTAAAGTTTGAACTACATATTATTTAGATAAAATGTTTGAATACCTTGACTTTAAATATTTTAGACAAAATGTTTGAAGGTTTGAGCTTTGAAATACTTCACACAAAATGTCTGAAAGCCTAAAGCTACAAAAAAAAGTTTGAAGACTTAGTCTTAAAAACTTTTGGACAAATAATATGAAGACTTAGTCTAAAACTTGACTCATAAAAATATTGAATAATTTAAACTTGCATTTTTCTTGAAACAATTAAACATTGCATTTCTTTTAGTATTTTTGTGGGGGTAAAATGCTCGAAGGAATTAAACTTATAGAATTTTTTTTGTGAACAAAAAGTCCAAAAAAAATAAGTCTTTGACATTTCTATGAAAAAATTTCCTTGATATACTCTAAACCCTTTTGCCTAAAATAAATGAAGGCTTATACATGCTAAGCAAAGACCAAATTATAACTTAGCCAATTCAACATAAAACTTGACCTTTGACATAAACAATTGAAAGTAAAAATTTGGCTAAGGACTTAGGTGTTTAAATACTTGACTCAAGTCAGACTTTGGCATTTATACTTGACAAGGGCCCAATTTTTGTAGTGTAATTTTAGGCACTAACATTGGCTCTTGCCTAGGTATGCATACCCATGTGGGTGTGTAAAGAAACCCAAAATGTAAGACAAAGTTCCAATCCATTAGGTCACTAAGTCAAGACTTAGTAATTTATTAGAAACAACGCATAGAAGCTCAATAAAATAATGGTAGACTAAAAAAATAGATTAGGAGGATCTAATAATGAACACACAATAAAACACAAAGGGAAACTATACAAACAAGTCCTAATGTAAAGGGACAATCAAGAAATAGAAGGATAAATCAACAAAACCCTATACAATATATACACAATCATAGGCTTAATTAAGGAAATGTTTTAGATGCTTGCCATTAACTGGTGGCTCTCAAATTATTCCATACCTTAATATCTTTAACTTTTCCATTGGCTTGGTGGCCAAGATAAAGTAAACAACCTCTAAAATGCCTAAAGATATTGCTACTATGCTACAATGGGATGATAAGTTGAAACAAATCCTTCTTGTATGATATCAGATGTGGATAATACCAAGCCAAAATATTTTGGTAATCCTTTAGCAGTTGTAAATAAACTTATTTCTCAGTTGTAATTAAACAATTACTAAGTTAGAGTGCTTTAGGATCAACAATTTCATTTGTGCACTCCAAGTACTGCTTGAAATAAAATTGAAATAATTCATCCTTAGGGTATAAAAATAATCCCATCTTCATCAAATGACATCTTCTGAATAACATTTTCATTTCAAACCTAATATCAATAACAACTGGTTTCTCAATAATGTCCATATTCCCAACTAAGCCACCCAATTTTACATCCATGTTCAACACTTCTTTCAAATAACACTTTAGGTATTCATTTACATCATGATTGTGCAACTCATTTTCTTATGTCATATTATCATCACAAGAAAACTCACATTTGGGGACACATATGTTTTGATCATACTCTAAAATTGATTTGCATAAGTAACATTCATCACTTTTGTGGAGGCAGAAAACATGTTTGGGGAGTTTTGATAATTAAACATCATAATCTCATCATCACCATCAAATACAAACTCAAGATCATCCACATCTTCATCACTTGGCTTAGCCATATCACATGGGGTATGTAGAAGGAATAACTTATCACACTAATCAATGTCAAAACCATAATTCATAACATTTACCTTGGCATATAATGGACTAGGCACCTTTTTTATAACCCCTCTATTCTAATTTATATCATCATGTGTAGGACTATTTTGTGCTTGATTTAGATCTAGATCTCTCTCATTAATAGTATTCCTATGAGGCAACCCCTTCTCATCTCTAGATAGCTTATAAGACACCTCTTTGATAACAAAGGCCAATGTCTTAATAGTCTCTGCAAGGTTGGCATCCTTAGTGGATTGTGTGTTTTCTAACTTTACTTCATCCTGCTTATTCATGGGCTTACCCACAACCTTTATGTTATTCTCAATTTATATGGCCATATTGAATTCCAACCATACATTTATGGGAGCTTTATCCCTCAAGTAATACATAGCCTTCTTATCAGAGGCATCATAATACTTTATCAAGCACATTATCTAACTAGCCCTAATGTTCTTAGGTAGTTTCATCATAGATTTGTTGAACTGTGTGTTGAAGTCTTACACACAATCATTGGGGTTCTTCTTGATGTTTTCAAATTTAGCTAAAAGAAACCTCATATTGGTCCTATCACCATACTAAATTCTAAAAACATTCCTCATTTCTTCCCATGAATTAATGCATCTATTGGGATGAGAATTGAACCATTCTCAAGTATCTTCTTCCATCATGTGCATAAATAACTTAATGCACACTTCCTCATGATTAACCTCATAATCTTCAATGATATTTTAAAAATCCCTCGAGTGCTGATCACCACTCACTTTATTGTTCCCTTGAAATTTTGATAGGTATTTCCTTACTTTATTTGGGACCTCATTATGATAACCATCCATGTCATCAACATTAATAGGTCTAAATATGGGAATACAAAATACAATATTTTCATTCTCATCTTGATCCTTATGCCTCATGATTGGTTTAATGGTGGGTTCAATAATAAATAACAAAGGGATGTGAGGGGGTGAATGAGGTGGACTTGTAGGATCAAGCTTAGGAGGGGATTCATCTAGTTGAGAAGGAGATGGATAATAAATTGGACTATATGATTTTGAATAGTTAGAAAAACTATGACAATATTTAGCAATAGGAATTTCAACAAACAAAAGTTTAGTTTTACTAGAATCTTGATGGCCTAAGCAATCCTTTATAGTGCACTATGTTCTTCAATAGGCCTCCAAACTTGTCTAATTATTTTATGATGAACACTTAAGGGAGAGATAAGTTTCTTAGATGAGTCACCTTTGAAATATGACCTTAGTCCTTCCATATTTACAAGTAGAAAAACTCTCAAAGTTGAAGATATTTGAAGCAAGCACTGATCTTTCTTTGAAACTAGATTATTTTTTAGAGTCGCCACTTGAATCAAAGTTATAGAATATAAAAATTTAAAAACTTGTAGTGATACATACTAAAATCATATCTTTCTAAAATTAGTGATGATGTATGAAAGCAAAGACATTGAAACTTTTAAATTCATGTTCAATAATGGGAGACCACCTCAAAACATGATAAATTTCCATATCTTTGCAATAAATTAAGCAAATGTTGATTATCAAATCTCTCAAATTCTTAGCATGTCCCTAGTTGATTGAATCAACATTAACATCCAAGATAGAAAACATGATCAAATAATCCCAAATTTTATACACATAAGATAATATGGATAAACATGTCTAAAAATACAACTAAGATTATTGCATTAAATATTAGTAGAGAACTTTCTTCAAACTTGAACTTATAATCAACTCTCTATTAGAGTCCTCAGCAACATGGGTGAAAAGAAGTATCCTCAATAAATGGCACTAGTTGAATGTTGGTTCTCAGTTGTACACCTTTTATGCTCAACCTTGCACACTTGAATAAAATGGAAAACAAAGATGAAAAACCTACTAGTATGTCATTGTAGTTAGGGAAGGGTTTGACATCTAGAATGGACAAGATAGAGAAAATAACTAAGAAGCATCGACAAAGGGTATGGTTATCTCCTTGCTACTTCTGGCTCTACCTAAACTTAGGTCAGAGGACCTATGGGGTAGTTTGATCGCATGGACTGATTATGTAATTCAATCTCCATGGGGATTATTCACACAAGGGCACATAAATATGACCAGGGCATAATCAAACTTTTTCAATCCACCCAATAAGGGTTATCACATGAAATAAACAAATGCTCTAGATCACATAAAAACTACTAAAGATAGATGGGCAAGTGATTGAAATATTCATTCTAGAGAATTTTCAACAATAAAAGGGTGAATAGAAGACTACAATGCTGGGTCTTTACACAATAAACTATAAACACATGTTAATTATGAAATATTTTATGCATCTACAAGGAAAATAACACTTATAGTATGTAAAGGATGTGTTATATACAAGGTAGGATAGGGTAGGATAGTTTGGTAGTAATAAAAAGGGGTGGTATGTTAGTGGTTTTCAAATAGCAAGGTTTATTTCAACATATATGACATCACTTATTACAAATATATATGAAAACTAAAATACAAGCCATATAAACTATAAGGAGAAATTTTCATCCATTGGTGCTAATACAATGCAAATACCCAAATGATCTATAAAACCTTAGAAGATACACTAAAACTAGAATCTCAAATACTTTCTCCTACTAAATTCATGAATCTAGGGTGCCCTAATGAGGTATTCAAAAAATATTTCCAATCTCTATAAAAAAATAGGTTTATAACCCAGATCTATACCCAAGACAACCATACATAAATAGAAAGCTAGATATCTAATCAAAATATCATTTAAAACATCTCATTTCATTTCATTAACAAGATATGATAAATAATCACAAGTATTTTCTATTAACTTGAAAGAAAATCCTATATACAAGAATGTTTCAAAATGTTGCCATGGGGACAAGCATGGTGGATTTGCTCCATATTAGATAGGGGAGACATATAGATATGTTCTTAGAGCCTACTAATGGATGTACAACTATAACCACCTTATCAAGAGAGAAAAAATACACACAATAGTGATCTTAAAATTTGAAAGAACCCATACTTGGAGAAAAAAAAAGAGACCAACCACAACCAACATAATGACCAACGTAATGGCCAACCAACCTCTTGAATAGAAGGCAAGCCTTATATTTATAAATTTTTAATCCTTTTTCAATTATGGGACTATGGGTCACAATATTCAAAATTTCAAAACAAACTTTCAAGTCTACCAAGATTCTTTCATCTATAATATGTCGTTTCCCACACCTCAGATCTTCATCTATCTGTAAGAAAAATCAATTTTCAGACTACCTCTATAAATAATGATGAAGATGTGAAACAAACCATCAATCCCTTGGATAGAAATTATTTAAAATGAATTGGAATAATAATATTATTAGTGAAGTTCAAACAAACCATTTTTCTTTATGTGGAATTGCTTGAATATGCCCTGGACCACTTTACATGCCATGGAATAACCTACGCTTGCAATGATTTACTAGGAATATTTTAGATCCATGGCTATTCAAATGATCTTATTTAGAGTGGCCCATGTTGGTTTATAAACCTAAAATTTCCTTCCATGGAATATATTTTTATCTTTAGGGGAAATTATGACCCCGTTTTACAAATTTGCCATTTCACAAATTGCCAAGCTATTATCAGTGGTGAAAGATCCACTAACTACCTTGTGTAGGGTCCTTGAATATGACATGTATACCTATGTGGAATCATAATGTCACTATATTCATTAAATTTAAATGTGGATGCTTGTCATGATGAATATGATCATGCCACTTGGCATCTTTTTAGGCTCTCGGCATTCATTTAACATTATATTTTATTATGATCCATTAGATCTCCATTAAGACCCCTCATGATCATGCCACTTGGATAATCTATGAAATTTCTTGAATATTGCATAGTCACTCTCTTCTTGGCTAGTGTCCTTCCACCATATGGTAGCTCCATATTAATTATGAGATTTTTTAAAAAGTTCACACTATCATGGTTTAAATTTGATGTCTACATGCCCATCATTTGATGTCTACATAAACATATTTAACGAGAACATGACCATCAGATTAAAGCCCCAATTAATCTCTACCATGGATTAAATTTAACATCCATATATCATTCATTTGACATTTACATGAACATATTTGATGGGTATACAATAATCAAATTTAAGTCCCAATGGATAATTATCATGGCTTAAATTTGATATCCATGTACCCATCATCTGACATTTGTGTGAACATCTTTGAAGTACATACGATCATCAAAATTAAGCCTTGATGAATAATGGTTGATCTTAGTTTTGACATCCATGGGATCATCAATGATGTTTAGATGGCCATCACACTATTTGTTCAACTTTTTGAAGGCTTACATCTTGATGAAAAAACATGAAGGCATAAAAATTATAGGAGATGTTCATGGTATGAAGAAAATCATTTCCATATAACTCTTTTGTCTTGATATTATTTCTAAACAAACTTATAAAAATACATTAAGTGAACTGACTTATTTATTTATGCATGATGTGAAAAATGGCTTGGTTCAACTAGACTTGTGATATGAACTTTGCTCAATCCTTGAAATATTTGATGATCTTCTAAAGCTTTTACCAACTTGTCCATGACCTTGAACTTATTGGAATGCATGAAACCTAATAGGATCCTTCTCTCTTTTTATTGCATGTTAAATGGTGGGTAGAAGACAATGGATTGAACTAAAAACTATGAGTACAAATTCTCTAAAAAACTATCTACAATAGAAATCCAGAAAAAAAACCCAAATACAAGAAGCCCGAAAGAAAATCTTGAATTACATAATTTTTGAAAGCTTGATCTTAAAATTCTTCAAACAAAATATTCAAAATCTTGAATTATATATTATTCAAATAAAATTTTCAAATACCTTGACTTTAAATCTTTTGAACAAAATGTCTGAAGGCCTAAGATTTGAAATGCTTTAGAGAAAATGTCAAAAATCCTGAGATGCACAAAATATCTAAAGAATTAGTCTTGAAAACTTATAGATAAAATGTCTGAAGACTTAGTCTAAAACTTGACTCACAAAAATCTCAAATAATTTGAACTTGTATTTTTCCTAAAATAATTTAACCTTGCATTTCTTTTTTCTAGATTTTTGCATAGGCAAAATGCTTGAAGCAATTAAACCTATAGAATTTTTGTCTTAGACAAAAAGTTTGAAATAAATAAGTCTTCACTCTTTCTAAATAATAATTTACTTGATAGACTCAAAACACTTTTTCCTAAAACAAATGAAGGATTATACACACTAATTAAAGACCAAATTAGCACTTAGCTGATTTAATATAAAACTTGAACTTTGACATGAACAATTTAAAGTAGTAATTTGGCTAAGGACTTAAGCATTTAAATACTTGACTCGGGTTAGACTTAAGCATTTATACTTGACAAGAGCACAATTATTTTAGTGAAATTTTGGACACTAACAAAACCAAAACAAAGAAAATTATTTCTCCATAGGTGTAGGTCAAGGGATGTTCATTTAGAATAAGATTTAAATTAAATGATAATGATGCCAAGGATAAATATTCATGAGTTATATAAAATGAATTTGAGATAAGAGATGAGAATTTTTTGTTATAGGATACCATTTATAATATATGGTCAATATCAGATAGAGGTGCATAATGGTGAAAAATTTTGATGATGGAGGAGTGGAAGTGATTAATATTTCAATACGATTATCTCTTCATTTAAATTATAAAATTTTCCCATAAATCACTAAAGAATAAAATGATGAATCATTACAAAACATACCTAGTGGTGTACCCAATTTTTTTTTTATTGCCAACCTCCAAAAAAATCCATGATATCAAGGCACCAGAGCTTTGATTCAACAAATTATCTTGTAAAAATGAACTAAAAACCAAGAATTATACAAGTTATATCAACCAACCTGAGTCCATAACAAACTGACTGATGTGTTCACTTTATTTTGGCCTGAATGTACTCAACATGTTCTTAATGATGTTATCAAAACATTTATTATCAAGGTAAAACTTAGTAATAACTATCCCTTCATATCAAATTATTCGCTAACTTCCACCATTTGAGGTGTGATAATTTCACATTAACTCCTCATACCACCAAATATTTAGATGATCTCAAAGAATAAAAACCATACCTTTGGACTTCAATGCTTTATGCCAACTCACTATGTCATGGTGTTTGTACCACCAACTAGCCTCTAGCTTAATAAAACCACAAGTGTTTTGAGCTTGATTCATCATCAATCCAAGAAAACTTAAGATATAGTGAACCAACTTCATGATGAATATTGAAATTACCATCTCTTTTAGTATCATGGTTTTAAACTATAACATGTATATTATGATAAACCCTTTTAATTATTTAAGTGTCTTAAAGTAAGTAGACATGAATTTAGATTAATATAATTTTAAACAAACCTCATGTCATTAATATTTTGATCTAAACCTTAGTCTAAGGTTAATAACCAACCTTTGTTTAAGTCTATACCCAATGAGATATAAAGAATGATAAACATGCCTTGATGATTCTACTCATTAAATTTGAATATTCATTCAAACTTTAAAATGACTAAGACTTAGGATGTCAACTAAGTAACCACAATTTTAAACCATGTATTTGGAAATCAAGTTTTAGAATTATGGAATGAGACTGCAAGTTATATAAAAAGAGTATGAAAATATTACTGAATCTTTAAGCATATTAATACTTAAAATATCCATCATAAATAGGATGAATTATGAACCTTTTGGATCCTAAAAATAGTCTTTAAAAACAAATGTATTGATATTTGAAATGTTTATGAAATAGAATAATCATCTATATCACCATAATCTATTTGATCCATTAATCAAATCATATCACTTATGAAATACAAAATTAGTAGAAAACCATCTAAATTGAAAGTGTATTTTCCATTGATACTACCTCAAATTGAACTAAAAATCACAATAATTGATCATGCACAACTATATATGCATATTTTATTCATTAATCTACCATGAGTTTTGAAACCACTCAAAACATAAGTAATAATTCATCAACTAATCATTATAATTTCATAATCAAATTGCATCTAAAAATACTATCAATCAATAGGGTCCCTGACATAGTTTTAAGTTTTATGATAGGGTCATCTCTATGGCAATAAGCATTGATTTTTGAAAATTTTAGGTGTAGAAAATAGGTATAACAATAACAACTTTGCTAGTCAACTTGTGTAATAAAATTGAGTAGCAAAAAAATTACCTATTATATAAAACAATTTTTTATTGAGAGTGTGATCTAGGAAAATCATTTCTCAAGCAGATAAGCATGAACCTCTTAAATAATGAATTTTCACAAGGGATGAATTGTCTAGCTAGCATGGAATGAAGAAAAGGAAATAAATAACATGGAAATTTGGGCTGGATGCACAAAAATTTACAAATACCTCAAGCATGAAATCTAAAAAATGAAGTAATACTTTATTAACCAAATATAACTCAACCATATTAATCATTTATCACTAAAAACTAAATTCATAAGAATAACTTCTGAAAATGAATGATACTTATAAAATTTTTGCATTTTCCTTGCATTATTTGTTGAATGTGAGACTTCTCCAATCAAAACCTTTCATTGATCACTTCAAATGTAAAGTATAACAAAGAAAAATAGAAAATGATACATGAAAGATAAAAAACAAAGAAAAGAGAAAACAAACCAAAAACAAAGTAAAAAACAAAGCAAAAATAACCAACATAAAAATAACTAATCATAGAATAATTTTAAATGATGGTTGTTCACTGAGTAATGTAGTTAATTTATTTGAAGATCCTTAAGATGAAATGAATTATTTCCAAGAATTATAGAAATTTTGTAAAGTCCAAGAGATAATGTATCAAGGTTATGATGTTTTCCAGGATCCTCATGAGCTTTATCCTAGTATAAGACTAAGTCACCAACATTAAACCTTTTATTAGAAATTTTTTTATTAAAAAACTTATTTAATTTTTACTTAGTCTTCTCTAATTTCTACTATGTTATTGATTTAGATTCATCAAGAGCTACTAAATCATGCAACTTTTGTTTGATTAAAATTGTATCCTTAGCTACATATTGTAAAGCAGTCCTAGCTAAAGAAATACGAAGTTTTATTAGAAAAGTAGATTCAAATTCATATGCTAACATAGAAGGTGAATAACCTATTTCTACCTTAACGATAGTCCCATCATCTCATAACACTTCAAAAAATTTAAGATGCCAATTCCCTTTGTTATCACAACTAGTTTCTTCATAATAGAAATCAAATTTTTATTTGTGGACTCAGCTTATCCATTTCTTTGTGGATATTACTTAGATGAATGACTAGAAATAATCAAATATTTTCTTAAGAATTAATTTGAAATGAATTGATTCTCCTTATCCTAAATAATCTCATATGAAACTCTAAATCTAAAGAAATTTTGATTTTCTATAAAATAAATTGCTTCCCCTATTACAAAACTTTTAAGTGATTTAGCTTTAGACCACTTGGTGAAATAATCCATAGATATCAAAATATACCTTTGACATATAGATGAGGGAGGATGAATATCTCAAATAAAATCAATGCCTCTTTTTGTAAAAAGTTTTTTTAGGAATAACTAGATTTAAAGGCATTATAGGAAATTTATCTCTTCTAATAAATAGTTGACAAGGCATGCAAGAATGAACCAACTTATAAGCATCCTAAAATAATATAGGCCAATAATAACCTACTCTAAAAATCTTATAATCTGGGGTTTTAGTAGCATAATGTCCACCATAGTTTCCCTCATGATAGCTTCTAATAACATTCTGAGTTTGATTATGCATAAGACATCTTAATAAAAGTCTATCTCGATTACGATAAAATAGAAAATTTTATAATAAATAGAAATATAATGATTTTATTATTAAAGAATGCCTTTATTTCTTATTTAATTTATCAGGAAAAGACTTATTTTGAAAATAATAAACTAAATCATGGTACCAATCATCTTCAGCTAACAAACACTCTCATTAATTCATTTCAAGACCAAACTTAATTTTTTAGAAAATTGAATAACTTTCATGATATTCAAGTGAGATTTTTATTTTAAATTTTAATCAAATGATAAAATAAAGTCACTAATATTCAAGGCAACATTTTTAGCTATGTGATTTTCTAGTTCATTACCTTTAATAGTTTTAAAAGTTCCAAATTCAAGATCAAATTCTTGAATGCACAAAATCGACTTGGCTAGTCTTGCTTGACTGGTTGGTTGTTTTAAAATATATGACAAAATAGGTACATTAGATCACACAAAAAATTTGTTTCTCATTAACAAATATCAAAATTTAATTAAATAGAAAAATATTGAGAAAATGAATTTCTAATAAGGGGGCACCTAGTTTATGTATTTTTTAAGACTTGGCTCATACAACCGATTGGTTTTTCTTCATTATTTTCAAATTCTTAAATTACTATACCTCATATTGACTTTTTAGTATTATTAACATAGAGAATGAATGATTTTTTTCAAATCAATTTTAGCAATAATAAGATCACTTACAATAGTATTTTTTATATAATTAAAATTTAATTCATCACTTTCATCCAAAATATAAGTTTTATCTTTCTTAAGAAAAAATTGTAATGGATTAGATTTATCAATGAAATCATAAATAAATTTTATAACAAAATTTATCTTACTGAAGGAAGACCTTAAACTTGATTGATCATTGAGAGGAGGAAATTCTTTAATTTCTTTAACATGTTTGGGGTTAATTGAAATACCATATTTTGAAATTGTGTGTCCTAATAAATTACCCTCAGTCACACCAAAAATAGACTTATTTGGATTCAAATAAATACAAAATTTTCTCAATCTCATGAATACTTCACGAAGATGATATAAATGCTTTTTCATTTATTTATAATGAATGGTGAGATCGTCTAAATAAACTTGAATAACTATGCCTATTAAATCATCAAAATCAACATGCATGGCTCTTTAAAAATTAGCCCCTGCATTTATCAAACCAAAATTCATTCTATTATAAGCAAATATACCTCTATTTGTGGTGAAAGTAGTTTTATGTCTATCACTAGGATTCATAAAAATATGATTATAACCTAAAAATCCATCTAATAAAGACATAATTTTACATCCTACAACCTGTTGCAAAATCTGATCTATGCTTGGTAGAGGAAAATTATCTTTTACACTATCTTTATTTAGATCTCTAAAATCAACACATAATCTAATGTCACAATTTTTATTTCTAACCAGAACTAGATTAGTTACCCATTATGAATATGTTATATAAAAAATGACACCAACATCAATCATTTTATCTAGCTCTTTATTAACAAAGGGTTAATTCTTGACACTATTATGCCTAATAGTTTTGATACTAGGCTTAATAGGAATATCATTTTTAATAATATTAGTATCATAAACTTTAAGGTCCTTATATGACCATGCAAAGACATCAATAAATTCCTTAAACAATTTGGTGAATTTAACATTCTCATTTTTAGTCACCTAAATTCATAAATAAAAATATTTAGGATCCTCTTCAGTGCCTAAATTTATAGGAGTGGTCTCACCTATGATTCTTCTTGATGGTTTTTCTAATCTAGAGATTTTTGGCTGATCATTGGGTGAAAAATAGATTATAGGCTCACCAAACTAGTAGGCAATTTTTTAGTACTTAATTCCAGAAAATCACCATAATATAATACATAGTCATCATGATCAAAGTAATTGCAGTTAAGGAATAAATCTATATGCTCATCACAACTAAACAAAATCCAATTATCATTTAAATCAAGAATCTTGAGATGAAAAACTTTAACAAAAAGAAAGTCTATAGTAGGCTCAATCTCACTTAAAGTTGGATTGAATGTATAAACCCCAAGCTTATCATATCTTACATTAAATTATCTAAGCACATGTGTGATATTGAAAGATTTTAAATGCTCAAGTAATGACCAAACCTTTTGTGTAGAATTGTGCAAATGAGCTTGATGAGTCTTATAAATCTTATGAACTTGTCTAACTACTAACTTTAAATCTCTAAAAACATCCAAATATTTAATATTTAGCTCAATGACCTTTTCTAATCCCAAACATAATACTTCAAATTCTAATGTGTTATTAGTGTTTTCAAAAGACAATTTGTAATAATAATGAAAGATTTTACCAACAAGAGAAATCAGACAAACTCTAACACCATTACCTTATTGAGAGTAACCTTCATCAAAGTAAAGAGACCAAAAAAATACTTTTTCAATATTTCCTCATGTTGATTTTTTGGTTCATCTACATTTAGAAATTCATAAGTTCCAATACCAGTTTTAATGTAAGAAATATTAGATGAGGAAGGTGACTCAATTAATGTACCAAAAAAAATTCCCTCTTAATGAATGCAAACTCATTATTAATAGGAACCCATATTATATCCTTTCCAACAAAGGCCCCAGTTTCCTTAGACCAATCCCTTCCTAATAGCATTTCATAATTACTAGGAATATCCAACACTTCAACATTAGTCATACACCTAATCTGTTCATCCTTCACAATTTTAATAAATATGTCACAAAACTTACCAAAATTCTTATTTTTTCTAGAATCAAAACCAATAAGTTTCATATTATCTGCTTTATAAGATATAACCAATTGATCTAAAATGGATTTAGGCATGATATTATTTGAGGCACATGTGTCTAAAATGCAATTATGAATTAATTTATTATCAATTTTAATTATGACATAGAAATGAGGAATGTAATCAGTAGGAAGGTCAAAATGTTGAGAATTAATATGTCCATAATTTTCTTCCAAACTTACATCATCTCTAGGATTTTTCATTGCTTCATTAATCTTATCAACCTGTCTCAAAAGAGTAGCTGCTTATAGTAAATAAAATATAGCTTTAATTATTATGATTCATAAATTATATAATAAGTCTTAGTATCAATTTTTCTATTTTTTTTAGATTTATAATGATATTGACTATTATTATATTTAATTGCAAAAGGATTTTTTTTTGAAACATTATCATTAGTATTATTAGCATTATTCTGAGCTAATTTACCTTTATCATCAAAAGAGGATTTATCATTTGTTGTTTTTTTATTTAGAGGAAAATTATAATATTTATTTTTAGTATTTATAACATAAACATTCTCATTTTTAGATGGATCATCAAGAGTCTTTATATTATATGTTAGATCTTCATTTATTTCATCTTTATTTTAAATATATTTCTTGAATTTATGAATATCTTGACATGTGTCAAGATTATGATTCAAAAACATTATAGTAATACATAATGTTTATGTTTTTATCTTCTTTATTGTTCTTATTTGAGGAAGAAGGTTTATCATTAAGCTACCTTTTAACAACAACCACTTCATTGTCTAAACTTTGTATTACTTTTAATATTTTTGAACTATCTAAATTTAATCCTAAGAAGACCTATCTTTAAAACCAATACACTTTAAGTTTTTTTTCATATTAAATATAAAATCTTATAGTTTAATAATACTCTATAATATATTTTTTTTTCTAAATCCATTTTATATTTTAAAGGTAAAGCATTACAAAGATAAAGTCTAGACAACTTTTTTGAAGGTCTAAAATCACCTAGGATTTTTTGATGTAGCTTGGTGAATCTATAAATGAAATGATACATGGTTTCACCTAGATATAGAGAAATATTTGAAAGATCATTAAATAAATCAAAATCTTCTTTGGCTTTGACAAAATATAATTCTAACCAATTATCCACATCTCTCCAACTGTCAATAACTTTAGTAAGCATACTAACAAATGTTTGATAAGTTTTTCCTTCTAATGTTTAGGAAAAAACTCTTATACAAATATTTTCATTAGTTTTTCTAATATTATCACAAAATAATCTAAAAGATTCCAAGTGATCTTCTCAAGATTCTCCAATAGCACTAAAACAATTTGGTATATCTAATCCCTTAAAAGAAGGTAACTTACTAGGACAATTCTTGACATTAATTAGATTAGCAAAAATCCATGGTGCTTGTAGTCATGTAAAATGTGATATTTGGTTACTTGAGTGTGGATAATTATACCCATCCCATAGGTCATCCTACATGCTTTCACAACCCTTATAGGCTTTTCTTTCACCAATTTCCAATAATCTATAGCCTTTTAGACTTAACCCTTATAGACCTAGGCAACTATTTTAGGCCCAAATCCATCCCCCTATGTCTAATTCCCTTTGGAAAATAGCACCCAACTTGGATAGGAGTGTTGAAACCCATGGTATCCTATTTTTAGTGATATTTTCCAAGTGATAATTTGGTTCAAATGGTCATATTCTCCTAAGTCCTTATCTTAATTCATGTTGGCCTAACATGAATACATTTAACCTATGATCATTAAATCCCCTATAAAAGTCAATTCAAATTCCATTTAGAAGGGTTGGAACTCATTTACAAGAGATAATCAATAATACAAGCGAGTAAACTCAAGCACTTTTCCTTATTCTCTACATATAGCCTTCCAATATTATTCCAAGCTTATTCATACCCTTGCACTAATCTCTAGCCATCTAAAGTATACCTAGTTTCACATATAGTTGCATTTTCATACATAATTGCACAAATAACTTCAATGGGAGAACTAAATTAGTTTTATCCCTCTTTGGAGTATTGGTATGTAGATAGAATGCCCACACACAGGGTGTGAAGTTCATCTAGCATATCTTTTAAACACTAACCCCTTCACTCTCTTTCCCAAATTTTTCTTTAAATTTCAAGAAAAAAGAAATCATAGGGATTTTGAAGATTAAAATAGATGCATAAAAAGATCCAAAAAATTCTAATATTTGGTATTTCATTGACAAGGTAAAACAGACCTATCGAGTAGAACCCATAAAACTCAGATCACCTAGACAACATCGTTAGAAAAGGACTACAATGCCAAATAGTAGGGTGTCCATTTTTGGCACTACTATCTAATTAGAAAAAAAATGTTTAGGAACCTATTTTTGACACTATCCAACTCTTTTACCTAAATTATTAGGCCTTGTCTTAGATCTGATAGCTTTGAATAAGCTAAGTCATATTTTCTCTCATTTATTACTATTTTTAGAAAAGGAAAAAATACAATCTATTTACATAAATAAATGGATTAATTATTGCACATTATTTAATGATTTACTTTACTCCAAACATGTTTATTAATTAGGAATAAAACTCCATTATTTTAAAAAATAATAAAACATTTGGTGAACTTGATATACTTTGAATTTTGCATAAAAAACCTATAAAACCTAGGGTAAATTAATTTTTATTTTTTGCCATAATTTTCTAATTTTTCCTATATTTAAAATTCATAAATCTACAAATTAATTTCAAAATTATCATATATTTTGTTAAAACCCTAGTTTTTACACACTAGGTCCTTTTTGCATACAAACACATTCCAAACACTAGAAAAAATATATTGCTAATTTTAGAAATATTTTCTGATTTTTCCTAAATTTTTCAAGCAAAATTATACTAAACAAAAATTCATTCAAAATGACTAGTTGTATATACTAGATCCTACCTTGCTTCTTGAGATATCACCTTACATCCATAGCTAAATTGCAAAAATGATGCTCATTTATTTACAAACCTATCTTACATTTCTTGAAAATAATAAGGAAACCATAATAGGCCCTATCATGTATATGAATGATGAATTCTATCATATGTTAGTTCAAAGCTTCATCATTTGCATTTCATGTTTATGTTTCATTATATGGGATGCTTTACAAAACTCATTGCAAAAAATGCACAAGACTTCAAAATTCTTTTTGCATATTATCTTTTGCTCATATGGAATAATTACCAACTCCATTTCGCTAAACACATTCAAAATGTTATGTTACATGTCAAAAGGTTATATGTCTTTATGTAAAAATCCATGTTCTCTATCCTTGGATTTTTATTCCTCATGTGGAATTTTTTTTAAGCTTATCATGCTAAACACATTATAAATGTCATATCAAATATCCAAGTTATAAATATATTCATGCCTAATGTCATGCTCTCTATTACATACTTTCTCTCTCTCTCTCATGAGGAAAATTTTTCAATACTATCTTGCAAAACATATTAGAAATGTCATGATTCAAGTCAAAGATTTATATGCATTACTACACAATTCCATGATCTCTATCCCTTATTTGATATCTCTCATGTGGAATTCTCTTTATAATCATATTGTTATACATGGTTTCTACTTTGATATATCTAACTCTTTGGCTACTTTTAAGTATCTTCCTATCACCACTAGACATAATAAAACACTAGTGGTTATATCTATCCCTCCTCTCTTCAAACTTAGTTCATCTAGCTTTTATCCCACACCTACTACCATCTCTATGCCTATAGTAAATTATGCAGGACATGTTATCATCCAAGTTTACAAAAATAGGTAAGTTGATTACACCTATGGTTATAAATTTATCCCTCAGGTTAGTACCCCTTTAAATCTAGTTTTAGCTCCTCTACCTATTACACTTCTTCCTTTATTACAGATATAACCATAGTCAAGACCTTCATCATCAACATAAATAGTTCATAAACCTCCATAACTTTAGGATTCTAAACAACTTCCATCTATAGTGTTCACACCTAGAATAGTATCATTGAGATCTCATGCATCTACACATAGAACACATGTTTATATAGCTTCTCATACTTTCAAATGGGTCCCTAAGAGCCCTAAAGTTGCATCCACTTCTCAAAGTTACAAGGGTACCCCAGAGTTTATTTTTGCTATAGATATTTTAGAGCATTTACAACATATATAGCTTTCAGAGCCATAGTCTCAACATTTCCATCATGCTTCATGATCAAGCATGATCCTTCTTCTTGATATAGTACAACATGATAGGGAGTCTCCCATGAGACTCATCTATTAGTATCATTTATTCATAGTCTTTCTTGTACATAGTTCTTATCACTTCATGTACATAGTTTTTTTTATGATTAATTGTATATAGTCTTCCTGTGATTGATTGTACATATAAAAAATTCTAAAAAACATTAAAATATGTCAAAAACACTAAAGAAACATTTTTATCATTTACATCATCCATGTTTTACATTTTTAATATCATGTTAAGACTTACATTTATTATTTTATGTTATTGTTCATCAATTTGTCTACATTACCATGCTTCACTTGATCTCCTTTAAGTGTGTGAAGTGACATCTAGATCTTTGATTACTTCATTCTACCCATTGAGGGGGTATCCTAATTCTACATTTGAGACACACATTGATATACATACCCACTAGGGGCATCTTTTATATGACTACACCATCTAAGTTATGTCAATCCTACACTACATACTCTGAGTTATCATACTGATGTACATTACTTACTAGATTATATAGATTACTATATTAACATTTCACTAGTATCTAAAACTTTTGTATCTCTTAGCCTATACCTAGTCTTGTACTAACATATCTTCCATACTTTCACTTATTGCTTTGATTAGTTAGATGTGGTTATATTTCCAGTTTACTTTTTTTCATTCCTTGCTTAGCATAGCTTGTGTGATTGCATCTCCAATTCCAATTTTGCTTCTTGTATATACCTTAAGAATTTTTCAATGTCCTTTAATTCTTTTTCATGTATGTGTACCTTTGAAAATTTGCCAATGTCCCTCGTGTGTACTCTTCTATGTGATAATCTTTGCTTATTTCAAATTGTATGTGTCTATGGAATTTGAACATTCCATGTATGCTTGCTTTCTAGTTTAAGTGACTTATGCCCATGTCCCTTATTTTTGTGGCCTCTTGGCCATCCCTGAATATTTTTTCTTCTTACTTATTACTTTATATGATTTTTTCTTGATTTCTATCCATGTTTATAATGTCATGATCCATATCATGCATTTACCTTGATTTATTGGATGCCATGATGGACATCATGCTCCAACTAACAACTAACATCTAACATTTCCAATTCCAATTCAATACATTGCACATGTTTTTACATTGGTATATCTATATAGACATAACCCTATTGATCTAATAATATCGCAATATAAGCATTATTATATCTAGAGATATTTTATAAAATATCACTGATATATCATGTATCTATACAACATAACACACTTATAAGACTCTTTCTTATAAGGGAAGTTATTATAAATTCATCATTCCTACCCTCAGAAGAGGGGGAAACAAATAGGGGTTTTCCATAGATATCAAAGCTCCTAAAAGTCAAAATAGTAGCACTAAAATCACCTAGTTTAGAATATAGAGGTTAAACCATTCAGAACATAACAAAAAAATAGTAAAAATTATATATTAATAACCAATTTTAGCATAGGATAAAAATGTTGAAAATGGACATCAGCACCAAACATAAAGGTGTCTTCATTTTGGTGCTCTTGTCTAGGTATAAAAACACCCATATTTTCCAATAATAGGTAAAAAATTTAGCTAAGCTACAATTTTTACACATCTAGATCATTTAAAATGAGTAGTTTTAGTATAGTTTTATCATAGAATCTAGATATAGGGAGGTATCATATGCAACATGATGGCTCTCACTTCTAGTTTTAGATTAGGTAGTTGACATAACTTCCAAATCAGAATCCATGTTGTAGACATCAATGATTGAGGGTAATGTGAGTGGCACATTGATCTTCTTTTGTTTTTTATTTTAGTTTATTACCAAGGCATTTTTAGTAGTTATGTGACTTACTCCATCTACAGGTGGTTGGCATCATTTACAAGTTGAGATTTCATATAATTGTAACTTCATAAGTACCTAAGATCCTAAATTAGCTTTCACATAAGCATATTGCATTAGTTTCAAAGTGGATTTCATACAATCTTAACCTCCATCTTTTGAAATGGCTAAGAGTGGTCTAGTTTCTAGCATACATTTGGCTATCCATGTCACATTGTTAGATTTTTAAAGCATCCATGGGCTCCATGATCCATCTCATATGATATATATTATATACTTGTATCACTTCATATATTTACTTTATGGGGCAATGATGGAACCAAAGGACTAGTTAACCTTTATATTCTTGAGCCACCTATTTATAGGGATTAGACACATAGTTCAAACATCAATTAGCACATGAATGATTTTTTAACTTCATTTAGTTGGTAATAATGATCCAAATGGATTGTATTTGAATTCTTGATCCACCTTATGACGAATTGATAACTTAGCTCCATTCATGATATTACTCTTGATTCAACACATACCTAGCATCATCCAGTATCATAATAGGTTTTGTATTGGTTTGTATACTTGGTGAGGTGTATTTTTTTCTTTCTCTTCCTCTTTATCTTACCCAACTTTGTACATTCTCATTTTAGATATAGTGTATCGAGTAAGAATTGATCTAATCTATGTTTTTCATTATACATTTACACTTCATAGCATGCTCTTTCTATGCACATCCAATAATACATAGCTTCATGATTTTCTCCTTTATAGGTAAGTTCAAGTATGCTTTCTACTTTCCTTATCCTAGTATTTCACTTTGTTGCATCACTAGAATAAATGGGGGGGGAGGGGTAAATGTAGTCATGAAAAATGCAAAATTTGGTTACTTGAGTGTGGCTAATGATACCTAATCCATAAGTCCTCCTACTTGCTTGCATAACCCTTATAAGATTTTCTTTCATCAATCTCTAGTCATCCACAACCTTCCAAACTTAACCCTTATAGACCCAGGCAACTCTTTTAGGCCCAGATCCATCTCCACAAGTCTCATTCCCTCTAGACAACATCACCCAACTTAGATATGAGTGCTAAAACCTAGGGTGTCTTATTTCTAGCATTATTGTCTAAGTGTACATTTGGTTTAAATGATCATATTCTCCTAGATCCTTATCCTAATTCATGTCAGCCTAACGTGAATACATTTGACCTATGATCATTAAATTCCCTATAAAAGGCCATTAAAATTCCATTTATAAGGTTTGGTACTCATTTACAAGAGAGAAGAAAGAATACAAGTAAGTACACTAAAGAACTTTTCCCTATTCTATACATACAACCTTCCAATATTAATATAACCTTATTCAAACCCTTACGCCAGTCCCTATCCATCTGAATTACACCTATTTTTGCATCTAATATTATTTTCATACACACTTACACCAAGAACTTCAATGGGAAAACTACATTAGCTTGATCCCTCCTTGGAGTATTAATATGTAGGTAGCATGCCCACACATGGAGTGTGAAGTACAGCTAGTGTATCCTTTACACACTAACCCCTTATCTCTCTTTCCCAATTTTTTATTTCAATTTCAAGTAGAAAGAACTCCTAAGGATTTTAAATATTAAAATAGACACATAATGAGCTTTATATATTTTTGAACTTTAATATTTCATTGACAAGGTAACATAGACCTATCGAGTAGACTTCAAAAAAATTAGATCACGTAGACAATATCACCAAAAAAGGACTACAGT
Organism: Torreya grandis; assembly: GCA_037957365.1. NCBI lineage: Eukaryota > Viridiplantae > Streptophyta > Pinopsida > Cupressales > Taxaceae > Torreya > Torreya grandis. The sequence continues at coordinate 3,067,830 of JARHVA010001235.1, read as the reverse complement.
GCTGAATAGTAGGGTGCCCTAGTTTTGTCGGTCTTATCCAATCAAAAAATGAAGTTCAAGAGCCTATTTATAACACTATCCAAGCCTTGTACCTAAATTCTTAGGCCCTATCTCAGACCAAATAACTTAAAATAAGACAAGTCATATATTCTCTCATTTATTACTATTTTTAGAAAAGTCAAATATACAATCTATTTACATAAATCATTGGCTTAATTATTGCACATTATTTACTGATTTACTTTACTCCAAACCTATTTATTAATTAGTAATAAAATTCCATTATTTTAAAAATTAATAAAATAGTGTTATTGCTATTTGACACTCTTCATAAGATTCTACTTCATCTTCTCCTTCATTGAGATCATATTATTCTCTATTGTTTTGCATCTTGTGAAGTAGATCCTCTAATCTCCACTCTAATACTAGTTGTTCTTCCACGAGTTGATCTCCCATAAGAAGTCTCAACACTTTTTACCTAAACAAAGTAATTATTTTGAACCTAGTGTTCTTGATTTTAATACAAATTTATAATAGTAGTTTTAGTAGGTTGAATAAAATCATCAAATAGAAAATAATAAAAATTAAAATGAGTTCTAGGCCTAGGATTAGAAGCTAAAACTCTATCTCTATCTTCTTGAATTCTTATATTTGAATTCAAAATATCACATTGATTTTTATGCATAAGATTTGAATACCAATAAATCTCAAATTCTACAATCTCTTCTTGATTTATGACTTCAATAACTTGATGAAGATTATTAGGATAATTATACCATGCATTACATGTTAGATTGAAAACAACATCAACTTGATCATCTTCTAAAGCTATTCTAGGTTGAATAATAAAAGGTTGTTGACCTCCAAGAAACATTAGCAAGAAGAAAAAAAAATTAAAAATAAATCATATTTTTGAATGATTTCTCTAGTGGAGTCACCAAATTTATTGATAATGGAAATTATACCATCAATAAATAAACCCTTTTACCTATCATGAAGGTCAAGTTGGAATCTTACTAGTATGATCATGAGGTTCTAAAGGTTCATCTATGATCCTAAAGATGTGAATGGATTTTTATAAGTTTTAGGAAATAATCAATAAGCTATCAAATACAACTTATTTCATTATAATAATCATAAATCTATTTATCAAAACATGAATCAATCAAGATAAGAATTTGTAATCTATTATATTTGATAGAGAAAACTTATGAGTTAGATAGTCTCTTGAAGAATAGAAATTTGATTCAATAAATATTAATATATTCCATAATATCTTGATTTTTACTATAATTTTCTCTAAGTTACTTCCAGAAGATGACATAAAGAGAAGAAGATAGATTTAAGATAAATAAAGATAAGACATTTAATCACGTAAATAAAATAAAGAGAAATAAAATAAAATAAACGAACTAAGGAAATAAACAATTAAAGCTATAAAAATAATTAAGACAAATACTCTAATCGAAGCAAACTAAAGAAGAAGACAAGAGATAAAAAATTAAACAAAGTCAAAACTAAACCTAAACTAAATAAAAGGTTAATAATCTAAAGGATTAAACAGATCTAAAACCTATATAAATTAAATCAAAAATAATCTAAAATGAACTAGGCTATAAAATAACTACCAAGAGACCAAATTAAATAAAGTAGAAAAGATTATTAAATGGAAACACAAACTAATTAAAAACTAAATAATATTAAATCAAAATATTTGAAAGAAATTAAACTATAAATAAATATATACAAAAATAGAGACCTAAGAAGGACTTACTATTATCTAAACAAAGAAAAGAACATATTTTAAACTAAGAAACTAATTATAATCTAAAATAGAAATGAACTAAACTAAACTAAAAATAAAAGAAAATTAGGAACATCGATAAAATTAGATTTAAAAGACTAAAATATCAAAATATATTAAAGTTGGAGTATAATAGATTACAATAAAACATGCAAGTCTCAAATGAGAGTCGTCTTAGCAAAAAATGATAACTTTATTGAGAAAACCAACATTCCTCCTTTGAAAAAACTTGAATGACAACTTTATAGACAAAATAGTTCAATGACGTGTCACAAAATAGTTGAAATGTTCATCATTATTCTTATTAAATACTTGGAATTTGTGAATAGGATTGCAAATAGAAATCATCAAAAAATCTTAAGATTAGCAATCTTAAAATAATTAATATTAAATGATAAATAAAGTTGGATATACATGTGTTGCATAAGCAATTACTCAACCATCAGATAAAGTACCATTAGGTCTATTGACAAAATTTTTACTATCTCAGAGAAGTTGCATAAAAATAAGAGAGATGAATTATTGACTTCTAAAAAATGTCTAAGTCTTCAATACATGTTATTATTCTATCTTTAAATGAGTCCTTGATCTCTTCTTATACCTTCAAACTTAGTTGAAAATAAGTTATAACTAACTTTAGTTAGCTATTAGTTTATGTTAACTAACTGAATTTTTAAAACAAGGTCAATTAATTATAACAATTAATAGTTAATAATAGGTTTAGTTAAAACTTAAAGTCCTAATTGATCAAGTTTATCTAAATGTAGACTGTGGGTACTAATCTTAATAGGTGGGGACCCATATTAATTAATAGTATAATAGAATACATATTTAATCATAAAATAAATAACTCAAAGATCAATAAATAATATTAATATTAATCCATAATGCATATTAAAATAACCTAAGCATATATATTATGTCAAATCTCAAAAATGCTATATTTTTCAAAATCTATCAAAATATATCAATGTCTAAAACTAAAGTATCAAACTGAAATATCAAGTTCAGTCATGAAAAGTTTAGTATAAAAAAAACTCTATCCCATAAATAACCAATAATAATCTGAATCTGACAACACCTCAATTACATGTTTATCTTTTTCATTAAGACAAACATTATAATACATCTATGTAGTAGGAAATGACACCAATATAGTTCCTAGATCATTTGTGTTGTCATCAATTTACAATTTGATTTTCCTCAACATCATGACTTCCCTTGGTGTATTTGGCTCAAATTGACTCTCATTTCTTCTATTTGTAGTCCTCTTTTTTGCAATGAAAGGTGGAATATCAATTATCTTCTTCCTACCAGCATAACCTTGAACCCCCAAATTCAATATTTTAGGCCTCAGAAGAGGCTCACTATGGGCATCAACTAGATTCAGCGTCTTACATTTCATGATAGGTTCCCCATGAGAAGGAGAAGGTGCATTAGAAGGAATGGCCATGTTACTAAACTATTTGGTATGGGCAGTCTCAACTTCTAACTATGTAGTCTAATTCATAGGCTGAGATTTAATAATAGAATCAAATTTATCAACATTAGGAAGTTGGAGTGGTAAATATTGTGGATTATTGTCTAAATGATGGGATGAACTACTTTGAGAATGGGTTCACAATCCAAAGCTATGGCCAAATAAACCTCTATTATCTCTATAGCCCCTATTAGTTGGATTAGTGGGAAAATTACTTAGAAAATCCCAAAATTTAGGGTTAGAAGCATTAAAATGAATGGGAGTTCTTGTTCCTTTGTGGAATCTAGGGCCAAATTTTCTTTCTCAGAAACCACCCCTATGAAAAAATTTGTTGGGCTGGTTAGTGTCATTACTGGAAATTTGTCCCCATACCCTATTTTCATTACTCCTTGCTAAACCTAGTTGGTCCCACTTTGACATTATGACCAATTTAAAATATAACAATCAAATCTAAGATTGGGAAACAACAAGTGTCCAAAGAAGCAACACTAAAAACTATAATAACTCAACAAATGAAATTAAAATTGTATCATAAATTTAAACTCATCACACTAAAATTTGTAAGGAATATCTCAATATCACATTTCATTATAGAATAATGCCATAAATGTTTGTCACAATATCTCACTATTCCATTGACAAATGATTTTGATTTTAAAACAACATAATTTAACTAACTTGATAAATTCCAAAAATTTATAAACTGAGCCATTTCAAATGAGAAGTATCAAGGAATTCTACATTTTATGTCCATTTTAAAAATAAATCCTAAAACTTCAACATTGAGATTAAATTTCAAATAAAATATCATTTTTAGTTGAGTTCTTAAAATCACCTCTGCATCCATTCAAGATTATCCATATATGTCTTTAAAATTTTATAATATATAATTTGCAACATGGCTGACTAATTTCCTTCAAATTTCCACACAATGATTTCCATGTTCAAAAATTGTAAACCAAAATCATTTGTACTTAAACTAAAACTGACATGATCACAACATACCAAATCCATAACAAATAACCAAACTGAGACTAGAACATCTAAAATATTCCTTTATAATAATTTGAGAATAAATTAGATTTCATGATTTTGCAAGCTTAGATATTTATTGATCATAAATACATATGAATCATAATTTCAAAACAAATCATCAAATTTTTAATGCATAAAATACTATGATTTATTTTTATGTAAAAATTTCTAATGCAAATCATTTTATGCATTCAAATCTATTCTAAAACCAAATTCCATATATTTAGGATGAAATTGTAATCTAAGCCATAACAAAACCAAATAAAATTGTATGTTGTTTAACCAAAATAATGACATTATTTTCCAAAATATACATGGTCATAGCACAAAATCTAGGTGTACAATCAAACTAACCTTCCATTCATATGAAACAAAACCCTTTATTAATATGAGCATTTTAAGATAACCACTGTGGGTATCTAGGTGATGCCTTTTTCATAGATTATTTCAACATAACTTCATAAATATATCAATAGAATATTTTAATGGCAACCCTTGAACCTTGAATAAAAAATAAAACTATCAAATTCAAATAAATATTCATAGAATCCATCAACTAATGTAACTCCAAGATTTGCAAAGAACCCTCAATCTATAAACTTTCACTAGTTAACTTATTCATTTCTAGTTTGAATAATCATTTCATACTAGACATGTAATTTTTTTCCCTTTTTAATATATATAATAAAAAAATATACTTTCATGCACTACCCAATTTTTTTTAAAAATGTTTGAAATAGAAAATCTTCAAGATCCATTTTCATAAACCCCAGGTCCGGTATCAACTTAAACCAAAAGATACATTAGAGATTAAATCATTTAAAAAATCCTTTCTAATACTAGAATAGACACTCTTTCAAATTCATGCTAATCAAAACTAGAAATGTTAACCCTTCAGACCTTCTAGCATTCTTTTTGAAAAAGAAACTAGGCTTTGAGTCATACATAACTATTCCTTCACAGTCCTAAAACTAAATTTCCAAACCAAAAATATATCATGCATGTTGAACAATTCTCATAAAATCTCATCAAAATCCAAGAAATATTTGAATTCTTACTAACAAAAAACATTAAACTTTAATGAATTATTATGATGCACAAAAACTTATGCAAAGCTTCTCAATATATTCTCAAAAACTCTTCAAAAATGACAACCATATCCTCCTCAGATAGTTTACATGCAGTCAAATTCACACAATTCCACATCATAGCTCATATATCGACATAGAAAATAATTTTAAAAATACTAAGAAATTCCAATCACATTCATGTAGATTCAAATAGGATTATCTCTTCACTAAAACTATAATATTTTCCCATAAATCACCAAAGAACAAAAGGATGAATCATTATAGAACATACATGGTGGTGAACCCCAATGTTTTTTGACTACCAACCTATAAAACTCTTCACAATCTCAAGGCACTAGAGCTCCACTTCTACAAATGAGCTTGTGAAAATGAACCAAAAATAAATAATTCTACAAGTTATATCCACTAACCCAAGTCTATAACTAACCGATTGATGTGTTCAATTTCTATTGGCCTACATTTACTCAACATATTCTTAATGATCCCATCAAAACATTTATCAACAAGGTGAAACTTAGTGATAAATATCCCTTCATATCAAATTATTCACTAAATTTTCCCAATTAAGGTATGATCATTTCACATTAACTCCTCATACTACCAAACCTTTGGATGATCTTGAAGCATCGAAACCATACCTTTAGACTTTAATGCTTTATGCCAACTCACCATGTCATGGTGTTTGTACCACCAACTATCCTCCAACTCAACAAAACCACTAGTGTTTCAAGTTTGCTTAATCATCAATCAAAGAAACATTAAGACTTAGTGAACCAACTTCGTGATGAACATTGAAATTACCAACTCTTTTAGTATCATGGTTTTAAACTATGCCATGTACATTATTATAACCCATTTTAATAATTTAAGTGTCTTAAAGCAAGTATACATGAGTCTAGATTACTTTAATTTCAAACAATCCTCATGTCATTAATATTTTGATCCAAACCTTAGTCTAAGGTTAATAACCAACTTTTGTTTAAGTCTATGCCTAATGAGATATAAATAATGATAAACATGCCTTGATGATTCTTCTCATTGAATTTGAATATTCATTCAAACTTTAAAATGACTGACTTAGGATGTTAACTAAGTAACCATAATTTTAAACCATGTATTTGGCAATAAAGTTACATAATTATGGAATTAAACTACAAGTTATATAAAAAGAGAATGATAATATTACTAAATATTTAAGCATATTGATTCTTTAAATATCCATCATAAACATGATGAATTATGAACCTTCTAGATCCTAAAAATAGTCTTGAAAAATAAATGTATTTATATTTGAAGTGCTTCTAAAATAGAATAATCATCTATATCACCATACTATTTTTTGATTCATTAATCATATCATATCACTTATTAAATCCAAAATCTATAGAAAACCATCTAAATTGAAAGTGTATTTTCCACCGATACTACCTTAAATTGAACTAAAAATCACAATAACTGATCATACACAACTATATATACATATTTTATTCATTAATACACCATGATTTTTTAAACCAATTAAAACATACGTAGGAATTAATCAACTAATCATTATCATTTCATAATCAAAATTGTCTAAAATTCTATCAATAAATAGGGTCCCCAATAAAGTTTTAAGTTTTATGATAGGGTCATCTCTATGGAAACAAGTATTAGGCTCTGATTATGGAATTAGTGGAGTGATGACACTTAGAGATATGTACCTTCCACTTTTTGACTAGGGAGATGATATTTAAACTTGAGGAAGTTTATAAGATATTTCATCTAGATCTTTAGTAGTATTGATAGTCTAGAGCTTTTTGCACCCCTAAAAGCATCCAAGTGTAGCTCCTTATACAAATGAGATAAAAAATTAGACCGCAGGTGAATACTCAGTGGTCATGAATCATATCTACAACAACATTACCTAATCCTAGATGAAACCACTCTCCACTCTTATCTAGCAAGAGAATGATAGAAACAAGAGCCATGAACACAAGAGTCAATCTATCTAATGTACCCTCCCATCAGTACTGATCTAGATAAATGCATTGATATTATATCCTAATATGTAAACTCCCTCCTAGTTATTGTAATGTCCTAGCCAATGTGCATGATTGCCAGTAGATCATGTCTCTATGCATGGGCAAATGAAATATCTTATAAACTTCCTCAAGTTTAAATATCATCTCCCTAGTCAAAAAGTGGAAGGTACATATCTCTAAGTGTCATCACTCCACTAATTCCATAATCAGAGCCTAATCTATGCAAATTAGAGGCATCATCACTACATCATGTAATATTACTAACTCAAATACCCTAAACTCCTCTTAATCTACCTATGACATCTCATGTATCACCTCTATATGTCATATTTGTGATGCTAGTACACCTAAATCCTCTTGCACTAACCATCATCTATTTATCATTATCCTTATTCA